>JADRCD010233190.1:0-30526 GCA_019843815.1 Montemys delectorum | reverse complement strand
ACACACACAAACACACACACACACACACACAGAGAGAGAGAGAGAGAGAGAGAGAGAGAGAGAGAGAGAGAGAGAGAGAGAGAGAGAATAGAGAAATAGAGAAATAGAGAGACGGACAGACAGACAGACAGAGAAGTAGAGACGGATATTTATATATCATATCTCCATTTTTTCAAATTGGCATCAAAATTATTAGTTCTATATCTTATAATGAAACAGTCATTGCCATGGTTTTGAAATCCATTAACATTTTATCTGTCTGGCATAACTGAATATATTCTTTTCCTATTTTTTCTTTCTTATTTATTTTTTCTTCTCTCACATATTACATCCCAAGCAGTTACCCCTCCCTCCTCTCCTCCCTATGTTTCCCTCCTCCACCCCACCTTCTCCCCCCCACCATCCACTCCTCCTTTGTTTCCATTCAAAATGGACAGCCCTCCCAGGAATATCAACTAAGCATTACATATCAAGTTACAAAAAGTCTAGGTGTTCCCCCCCCCATATTAAGGCTGAACAAAGAAAGGGGTCCCAGAAGCAGGCAAAAGAGTCAGATTAGAGCCCTGGAGTCCCACAAGAATATCAAGCTGCACAACCATAACATATATGCAGAGGACCTAGATCAGACCCATGCAGGCTCCCTGATTGTCAGTTCAGTCTCTGTGAGCCCCTATGAGTCCAGGTTGATCCTGTAGGTTGGGTTCTTATGGTGTCCTTGACACATCCCTGGCAATCCTGCCTGGTGCACACCTTGCCCCAGCTCCTACAATCCTTATGCTACCTCTTCCACAGGATTTCCCAAGCTCTACCTAATATTTGGTTGTATGTAAGGTTTAACATCTCTTTCCATCTGGATGAAGCCTCTCTGATAATGATTATGCTAGCCTCAGGTCTACAAGTCTAGCAGAGTATCACTGGGAATAATTTCATTGGCATTTTATTTTATTTTATTTTATTATTTCATTTTGTTGCTTTCTTTTTTGCCAAATGAGGTAACCCAGATCCAGAAAGACAAACATGGTATTTGGCACGTACTCAATTAGAAGTGGACATTAGCTGTAAAGTAAAGGATAATCATGTTATCATCCACAGACCACAGAGAGGCTAAGTAACAAGGAGGGCTCAAAGAGAGTAAGTATGAACTGTCTGGGAAGGGAAAATAGAGTAGATATTGTGGGTGGACGAGGGATGGCTGGGGAGAAGAACAGGAGGGATTTGGGGGAGGATGGGAAGAGAGAGTACTGGGAGGGACAACTGGAATTAAGGAGCATTTCTGGGTGAGTTAGAATCCTAGTTCAATGAAAACTTCCAGGTTAATTGGGTCTGTTGGTCTTTTTAAGGAGTTCCTGTCCACTACAGATTTCATAGTCCTTCCTCCAGCTCTTCCACAAGACTCCAGGAACTCTGCCTGATACTTGACTATGGTTCTCTGCATCTGTTTCAGTCTCCTGCTGGATGGAGCCTCTCGGAGGACAGTTATGCCAGGCTTCCATCTGTGAAATCCAGGTGACAGATATAAGTATAGCCTGAGGCTCCAAGGTAGTTGAAGCAGGAATACAGGCCTGCAGTGGTCTCTACGGATCCTCTGAGGACAGCTCAACACATTCCCCCCAAATTGGCAGTGGTTGCTGCTGCATTCATTCATATTCCAATCACAAAGGGCACTTGTGTATCCAGGCCCACAAGAAGATCAATAGTGTCAACTAACCTGGACCCCCTTGGGGAGTCCCAGAGACTGAACCACCAACCAAAGGGCATACAAAGGCCCCCTGCACATATGTAGCACATGTGCAGCTTGGTTTCATGCAGAAACCCCAACAACTGAAACAGGGACTGTCTGTGAATCTATTGCCTGACTGTGAATCCCATTCCCCTAGATGAGCTGACTTGTCTGGCCTCAGTGGGAGAGGATGTGCCTAGTCCTGCAGTGACTTGATGTGCCAGGGTGGGTTTGTACTCAGGGGAAACTTCCCCCTTCTCAGAAGAAAAGGGGAAGTGTGGTATAGGTAGGACTTTGGGGTGAGGGACTGGAAGGAGACGGGGTGCTGAGATTAGAAAGTAGAGTGAATGAATAAATAAATAGAAAGACAGACAGACAGACAGACATCTAGGAATCTACAAGGATGAACCTAGCTAAGACTCCTAGTAATGAGTATAAGGAGCATGAACTGGCCTTCTCCTGTAACCAGGCAAGATTTCTAGTGGAAGAATTGGGATACCAACCCAGCCATTAAACCTTCAAGCTACAGTTTGTTCTGCCTACAAGATGTGCTGGGGCAAAGGTGCCACAGAAATTGTGGGAGTGTCCTGTCAATGGCTAGTCTACCTTGAGACCCCAGCAAGGACAGAGAGCCCACCCCTGACACTGCCTACAGGGTGAGGAAGGGGAGGCTGAATAACTCAGAGTCCTAGGATAGAACCAAACACAACTGAATCTAATTTTTCACCAGTTTTACAAATAATTCAGTTTTTAAACTCACAGGGCTTGAGAAAAAGCATCAAATAACTTTAGAACCCAGTAGGCACTTCTGCACTACGTGGGTTCATTTCTTCTCAGCTATTGTATAAGATGTACTTGTATTTAATTTAGAGATGTGATATCAAAGCTATGTCTGTAGTCACTGTACAACTGTAAACTGTTATGACCCATCGGTCTACCTATCCTAGCTACAGAGTCTCTCTGGAATTAGGTGAAGACTCCCAGCAGTGCAATGTCTTGTCTTTCGATTTCATACAAAGTAAAGTGTTTTGTTTTGTTTTGTTTTGTTGTTTGTTTGTTTGTCTTAAAAGCAGGAATTTACAAGACTTAAGTAAAATCATCAACTACTCCAATAGGTATTGGTCATGACCCATGAACTAAAACTACCTCACCATCTTTCTATCATCTGATACAAAGGACCAAGGCACTTTACCCACCGAGCCATTTCCTGAGTCCTATATTTACACTTTTATTCCTAATTTCTGTTATTCTGATTTCTACCGTAATTCAGCCACATCATGTGAGTTTTCATTTTAGCTAGCATTTTTAGAACTCACTCGTTTTCCAAATTATCATTACTGTCTGCATCAGAATGATATATACCTGGTGACAGTGGTGACAGGAACTAGCCAGGAACTTAGCAGTTCTTCTCACCTCATATTTCTGAGTCTTTTATTGCTGTCTGCAGGAAGTATGAAGCAACATGAAGGGTAATCAGCCAGCAGGCATTTTTAGGTCTTATGACCATCAGAATCTCTCCTGGGATTCTCTAACCTCATGCTTTCTGCTGTAGACTACATAGATCTCTATAATGTAGTAACAGCTCTGTCTGGGAAAGACAGATGTCCTGACTCAACATTTAATCGCAGGAAATGACACTGGACGCTGAGAAAATGTCAGTACTGGAGATGAACTGTAGACTGAGAATTATCTGTCCCTTCCTTTTAGGTTGGTGCAGGATCATCAGGCATATACCTCTATGTAAGAACCCCATCCCCAGAAGGAAGACTTGAAGTAAAATGCATCTATGCTTTCTCAGAATCATGTGGACCAGCTATTCTGCAGTTGGAAGGTTGTAATCTTGTCTGGGATCAATCAAGGAGCTGTGCCTGCAGTGTACTGGCTGTCAGCTAGGGCACTTCAACTCTCTTCTGCATGGTTTCCCACCTGTCAGTAGGCCAGACTGAACATCTTTACATAGTGACTCCCAAGCTAGATCCCCAAAAGCTAAAAAATGAAAACTGAAAGCTTCTTGAGGTCTAGTATAGGAGTTACATAAGGTTACTTCTCTCACATTGTATTCATCAAATCAAATCACAAGACTATTCTAAGTTCAAAACATGGACACAATGATGCACATGTTCTCTGGCTAACCCAGAAATGGAGCTGATGAGGATGTGTCCTGCTCAAATATATCTGGCCAAAGGAACATTAAGCCATGTATACTGCAAGTGGACAATATCTCAAGAGAAAAACACCTTTTTGTAATCACGGCCTAGAAGTAATCCTCTCAGAGAATCTAGATATGGTCTCTCCATATTCCACCCTCTCTGTCCTACACAAGTGGGCCTGGGGTCCTCGGTCTCAATGTCCTTAAGACTCAGAATTATTGTTCGTCCTAAGGGGCTGCAAACCCTTCAGATCCTTTGGTCCTTTCTCTAACTCCTTCATTGGGGACCATGTACTCAGTTCAATGGATGGCTGTGAGCCTCTACTTCTGTATTAGTCAGGTACTGTTAGAGCCTTTCAGGAGACAGCTATATCAGACTGGCTTGTCCTTCCTTCAGTCTCTGCTCCATAGTTAGTCTCTGCAACTCCTTCCATGAGTATTTTGTTCCACCTTTTAAGAAGGAATGAAATGTCCACATTTTGGTCTTCCTTCTTCTTGAGTTTCTTGTGGCTTGTGAGTTGTTCTTCCTATATTCCAAACTTCTGGGCTAATAACCACTTATCAGAGAATGCATACCATGTGTGTTCTAGATGAACAACAATATGAACTAACTAGTACCCTCAGAGCTCCCAGGGACTCAACCACCAACCAAGGAGTATGCATGGTGGGACTGATTGTTCTGGCAGCATGTATATAGTAGAGGATTGCAAAGTCGATCATGAGTGGGAGGAGAGGCCCTTGGCCCTGTGAAGATTCTGTGCCCCAATGTAAGGGAATGCCAGGACCATTAAGTGGGAGAAGGTGGGGTGGCAAGCAGGGAGGGGGGAGGCAACAGGGGTTTGTTCTTGTTGTTTTTGTTTGTTTGTTTGTTTTGTTTTGTTTTTTAGGGGAAACTGGGAAAGGAGAAATCATATGACATGTAAATAAAGAAAATATCTAATAAAAATGCAAACTAGAAAAAAAAAAGAATCAGAATTAGATGCCATAACTTTTGCAGAGGCTATCTTCTTTGCCATAGGTCTTTATCTGGGTCAACTCTGGAAAATTGGCTCAAGTACCTGACAATCACTAATCATGACTCATCTGAAACTTGTCATCCTAACTCTGTCCTCATACAGAATAAAGTGCATTTCTTTATCAAGGATTCCATAGAGCTATAGAGAACCGATCAACCCACTTATCTGTTCACAATTTATAATAGCTAACTTCTAGTGAACAATTATGATTAGCCAAATTTCTAAATATATTAGCTGTGCTCCGTTATTTAATCATCACAACACCCAAAAGACAAAAATCCTTATTATCATTATCAGTGATGAAACTCAGAAAATAAGATGATCTATTAGTCCAAGTACTAGCATCACTATAAACTTGGAAAATTCTCCCTGGTCTACAAAATAAAACACTCCTTCATCAGCATTACTTGCCAGTAGGAAAATGCTATGGCTGCTGGCTTTGCATTGTGTCAGCGGTGCTCTCCTGTACTGGAAAGTCTCTTCTCTCTCCCTTAATTCGAAGGCCGTTATCTACTCAGTTCCTTCTGAGAGTCTGGGTCTAGTCAAACTGCCTTAAATAATTATCTCATCTATCCCCCATAAGAACTATACTATTAAAAATATTATCTTCTTCTTACAAATAAGAAAACTGAGGTATTAAGTATTTTTACCTCCTGGTTCTCCCAAAACTTACATAACTAGAAGTAAGAAGCCTTCATTAAAGTCTTAGACCTCTGATTCTAAAACTAATGACTTAAGTGTAATTCAGTGCTGGCCCTGTCTCTCTGTGAATATACTGTTAAATAATAATATTGGACTATACTCAAAATATATTGAAAACACTGTTTCTCAATAGCTCAATGTGATTTTTAAAAAATGAAAAGGAGCAAAGAAGGTAAAATAATATGAATTATGTCTGAGAAAGCATAAGGAATCATACAATTAGTTATCTACCAAAATCCCCTTTAATACATGTGAGTCTGTCCGTACATACACATATACAGTTTAAATGAAATTTTCCCATCTAGGCTACCACTGCCCCCTCTAAGAGCCAAAGGTCACCCAACAAGAATACCAACAGCAGGCATGAGAACACCTCTTTTGAGTTTTTCAAGGTTGTCCAAAATATTACAAATTCCCAAACCATTACAGACTAAAGCTACTGGCCTTGGTTGTCTCCAAAGTTGAGAGGTAAGTCCCTATTGCTGAAGTCATCAGGCCCTTGAGACCCACTGCCCATAGGCCCTTGAGCTGGAACTGACATGAATGTCCCATCCATTGATGAGAGTCAGTCAGTAAAGGGGCAGCCATGGAAGCATGGGACATGAGAGTCCCAGAACCCACACATAAAGGTAGCCATGTTTGTCACATAAAGGACACATGCTTGTCAGTGCCTCCAGCCCTCCTGCCAGCAGGTAGACTCCTGACCCTTTGGACAGCAAACAAAATCTATGAGATTAGTTTTACTCAGAGACCCTGTCTCAAAAACTAATAGAGAAAGACATTCAACATCAATTTCTGTCCTTTATACGTGCACACATTCTCACTAATAAGTACATACTACATGTATAATAAAAAAAAAACAGAGAAAGAAGTGGAAACATAACAGGCTATTTTTAAAGATTCAAACGAAAGCAAAGAGATTCATTAGGAATATATTTTGAGCACACAACACAAATACAAAATTCATTTACATAACTACTACTACTTTTCTTCACTGCTTAGATTCTATGACTTAACACTCATAGGGATTAAACGAGCTAACAAAATCAGAAAGACAGATGTGCATGAGAAACACTTAATAAGAAAATGATTTTTTCAAATTGTGAGTTGCCAGATATGAGGAATGAGAGAGCGGAGAAAGTTGAGAATGGCATCCATTTCATAGAGAATAGCTTTGGAAAACACTATAAATCTTAGAAAATATCACGTTTTATAAAAAAAAAAAACATGCACTTTATTAGCTAATTCTTCTAAATCATTTCACTAAAATATCACAGTTAATGGCATACAAAACTTGAACTGTTAATTGTACTTTCTTATAATTAAGCTGAATGTAATTTTACATCTTTGGCTCTGACAAATTGAAACTTCCATGGACTTTAATTAAAAGCTGCTTGTGTATCTGAAAATCCACTGTATGGTTAGGATAAATGTCTAAAACAATAATGTTTAGAATAAGCAAGCAGTGTTAATAAGATTTATTGGATGCCTCCTAAGATTTTGTGCATATTAGATGTCTTCTTAGAACATTAGCATTGTGTTTTGCAAATAATACTGCCTCATAAGTCCTTTACATATTATTCTTGGTTGTTTGTGAGCAAGCACACTGACCTAGTTGAATCAACAAATAAGAATTTAATCGTAGATATGCCGCTAATACAGGTATGTCACTCAAATTCTAAGCTCTCCCACTACTGACTTATGCTAGCACATAGTTGACTAAATTTAAAAAATCTATTAGGAACTCCTACATGGCGTATACTATGGAAAGTGCTGGTAAATAAAACTGAAAATAAAGAATTCACTATTCCATAGGAAGCAAACACATGAAAGATATTTACTATCACAGTAAGATCGTGGTATATGAGAGGTTAGCAATTGCCATGTGCCTAAGATCTGATACTGATAATAATTAACAATTCAGAGACAATAGAAAAGAAAATAAGTATATCTCATAGAAAATGTATATGCATTTATATTACATATATACATAAAGACATGGAAATAAAGGGGTAATTCTTTGGAGGTGGAAAAGGAGCACAGGTTTATGAGAGAGTAACAACAGGGTAAATATGATCAAAGTATATTATATACATGTATTAAAATATCTAAATTAAACCTTATATTTTATCATTGAAAAGAGGAAAAACAGTAGAAGTTAGGAACTTTTACAAAGAATCAAGTGTGAAATTGGACTGGTAATATTGCTTGCATTTGCTCTAATTAAACTAACAATAGGATATAAGTCCATTTCTTAAAGAAGTGAAATTACAGGCTATCCTAGGACTCCAGTACTGTGCCTGCATTACATGCCTGGCTCTGTCAATGGACTAGATAATTCAGCTCGACTCTTCATACTTTGATTTTTCTTTTTCTTTTTAGGGTAGAAAATATGATATATGGTATGGCAACAAATGAACTGGAAAATGGTTATTTTATATTCTCTCTGTTCTAGATCTCATAAGGCTTTATCTCTTAGCAGCTTAATTACAAGATGAAAATAGTTCTATGAGTTTGGAAATTTTCGTGGGGCTTTTTACTTTAAGTAATACACGTGGATCAAAAAAAAATGTTTTTTACCAGCTTGTAATCCCACCAGCAATGAAGGAGTGTTCCTCTTTCTCCACAACCTATCCAGCATCTACTGTCACCTGACTTTTTTATCCTAGCCAATCTGGCTGGTGTGAGGTGGAATCTCAGAGTTGTTTTGATTTACATTTCCATGATGACTAAGGATGTTGAATATTTCTTTAGGTGCTTCTCAGCCATTCGGTATTCATTAGTTGAGAATTCTTTGTTTAGCTCTGTACCCCATTTTTAATAGGGTTATTTGGTTCTCTGGAGTCTAACTTCTTGAGTTCTTTGTACACATTGGATATTAGCCCTCTATCAGATATAGGATTGGTAAAGAACTTTTCCCAATTTGTTGGTTGCCGTTTTGTCCTATTGACAATGTCTTTTGCCTTACAGAAGCTTTGCAACTTTATGAGGTCCCATTTGTCAATTCTTGATCTTAGAGCATAAGCTATTGGCGTTCTCTTCAGGAAATTTTTCCCTGTGCCTATTTGCTCCAGGTTCTTCCCTACTTTCTTTTCTGTTAGTTTCAATGTATCCGGTTTGATGTGGAGGTCCCTGATCCACTTGGACTTGAGCTTTGTACAAGGAGATAGGAATGGGTCAATTTGCATTTTTCTACATGCTAACCACCAGTTGAGCCACCATCATCTGTTGAAAATGCTATCTTTTGTCCACTGTATGGTTTTAGCTCCTTTGTCAAAGATCAAGTGACCATAGGTGCGTGGGTTCATTTCTGGGTCTTCAATTCTGTTCCATTGATCTACCTGCCTGTTACTGTACCAATACCATGCAGTTTTTAATCACAATTGTTCTGTAGTGCAGCTTATGGTCTGGGATTGTGATTTCACCTTTATTGTTGAGAATAGTTTTGGCTATCCTGGTTTTTTTGTTATTCCAGATGAATTTGCAAATTGCTCTTTCTAAGTCTGTGAAGAATTGAGTTGGAATTTTGATGGGGATTGCATTGAATCTGTAGATTGCCTTCGGTAAGATGGCCATTTTTACTATATTAATCCTGCCAATCCATGAGCATGGGAGATCTTTCCATCTTCTGAGATCTTCTTCGATTTCCTTCTTCAGAGACTTGAAGTTCTTGTCAAACAGATCTTTTACTTGCTTAGTTAGAGTTACATCAAGGTATTTTATATTATTTGTAACTATTGTGAAGGGTGTTGTTTCCCTAATTTCTTCCTCTGCCTGTTTATCCTTTGTGTAGAGGAAGATCTCTGATTTGCTTGAGTTAATTTTATATCCAGCTACTTTGCTGAAGTTGTTTATCAGGTTTAGGAGCTCTCTAGTGGAATTTTTGGGATCACTTAAGTATGCTATCATATCATCAGCAAATAGTGATAATTTGTAACTTGGTAAGGAGAATGTCTGGGAGAGGGATGGGAGAATAGAGGAAATAGGGAAGTAGACATGGAAAGTAAGGATTATGGGGAATCATCCCAAACAGTTGACCTGAAATGTTATAAGGGAGAGAGAATGGAGGATATGATTTCAAGAAGGAGATTGTGAAGAAATGAAACCAAAGAGCATGTCTGCCTTCTGCTAGGATGAGCTAGCAAAGAAGAGAGCAAAGTGCTAATGATGTGCTGTGGTTGATTCCTTTTATGTTATTAAGTCGATACCTTCCCTACCATAAGCATTTGCCATCACATCTATGTGAAGAACTTGAAACCAGCAACTGAGGTAAAAATGTAATGCAATGTTTCACTGAAGGACCACATCCTGGGAGGTGGGAGGCACTAACCAGCAGAACTCATCTGAAAACCAAACTTACTTTTAAAAGGTAGAAAAGCTTAAATATAAAAACTCAAACATCATAAGCAAGATTTGATATAATATTTTGCCTCCATTAATTTGTTTCCTCACAAGGAAATTTCTAGTGGTTATTTTCTTCTTCCACTGACAAGTAACATCACACTGATACAAAATAATGTTACAGAATTTGAGAATTAAACCTTACTTCTGGCTGGGCAGTGGTGATGCACGCCTTTAATTCCAGCACTTTGGAGGCAGAGGCAGGTGGATTTCTGAGTTGGAAGACAGCCTGGTGTACAGAGTGGGTTCCAGGATAGCCAGGGCTACACAAAGAAACCCTGTCTCAAAAAAAACAAAAAAACAAAACAAAACAAAAAAAACAAAACAAAAACAAAAAACAAAACAAAACAAAAAACAAAACAAAACAAAAAACCTTACTTCTGGTAAGTTGATCACCCAGTTATTTTTGTGCTTATATATCTGCTGTCTTTGTTATATAAGGCAATAAATTCACAGCAGTTTAAATGTTTAGAAAACCTATCCATTGTCTATAACTCTCAGACCACCTGTTTTCAGTGACACTTGACAGTGGTTAAAAAGTTATCTCTGTTCTATCATTATAATATTAACCATGCACACAAGTCATTTTTGTAGATAAAGCTACATGAGGAACAGAACAATCACATGATGAGTTTCTGCATCTTAAGTCCTGCAGGAATGGCTACCACAGGTTATGAAGAATGTTGTTCTGTCAGTCACATACCACCAATTCCATCTCCAATACTCTCACAGAACACTAACAAACTATCTTCATGAGCAAATTTCAGGTAAAATTTTCTTTCCCTTCTATTGCATGGCAGCCACCTTCTGGACAGTAAAGATTTCTGGCTTGAAGGTTGTCTTAATTCTTCAGGTAACAGCAAAGGAAGATGGCTGGTGTTTTTAACCAGGATGGACTAACTTTCTCTCCGGTGGACCTGAGTTTTATGCTTCCTATTACTCTGTGAATCTCATCTATCTTAAAACACTTTGACTCTTTTCCCAAATCATATATTTGTTTTGTTTTACCCACCCCCCCAAAAAAAGCCTAGTTGTCAATTTAAGAATGTCAGCTTCTTCTCTTTCCTAGCTGGATCATTGGTCATGCTAGAAAATTAAATATTTGCAAAGCAAAATAAAAGGCTCTGGGCTTATTTAATTGTTTTGAAAGAAATTATGCAAAGACACGCTTTATTTCACATTCCTTGCTGGTTGTGCACAGGTCATGTTCACGCACCTGGGGGCTTTACTACAACGTGTCTTATGTCTGTCTCACCAAGTTTCTGCATTTACTACTATTTATTATGCTTATTTCATCTCCCTTATTAAGACCATAAAAATTACAATTTCCTGCAAGGCAGGAAGAACTGTGCCCTGCCTTTTCTGTCTAAGGAGGTAAAAGGTTTGTTGATCTCTAACCAGAAAGCCTCCCCTACCTGGAGACTGCAATTGACTCCCAAAATCAATACATGCAGAGTGAGCAGGCGATTGAAATCCCAGGGGACTTTCAACAAACATCAGGTGCCATTTTTCTCTGTTTTTTTTTCTTCATGTTCTTCTCAATAATGCTATGGATTGCTGCTCAATATTGCTGTGCCCTGGACAGTCTAGTCAAGGACTGTATAGGAAATACATTTCTATGTGCATAAACTTATATGAATAAAATATTCAATCTCCTATGAGGAAAGAAAGGTTGAGATTGTGACAACAATCCAGTCAAGTTCCATCCTAGCAATGATACACAACATGTATTGTAACAAATAAGCATTTACTACCACACAGTACTGGGCACAGAGTACCAAGGCTACCTCAGAAATGCAGAAACAGCGCTTGGAGAGATAGCTTGGTGGTTAAGAGCAGTTTACTGCAGTTTCAGAGGACTCAAGTTAGGTTCCCAGCCTTTACATGGCAGCTGAAAAGTATCTGCAACTCTAGTTTCAGGGGATCTGACATCCTCTTTTAGACTTCACAAGTTCAGGCATCTGTGCGGTACACATATGTACGTGAAGGGAAATCCATACACATATGTAAGACATAAATAAATAAACCTTTAAATTTTTCAGGAATACTCTAGAAATATCCAAGAGCTGAGAAACATGCTGTTATCACTGTTGGTTGGAGAAAGATTAAGAAACATGCTCTCATGAAAGCATGCCAAGTGCTTTATAGTATCCAGCTTTCAGTGTAATGAACCCTTGTGGATTACTGTCATTCCGCTGTAGCCTTTAAGGAAAGCAAACTAACACTACTGAATAGACCTGTTTACATTATGGTTTTTATAAGTGGTCCTCATGCTGTCCTTGCCACACACTCACTACATCCCTTCAATGAGCACAGACTGAAAATGTAAGCAGAAACTACTTGAGGCATCAGGGTGGGGAATGAAAGAAGACAGATTCACTGACTCAAGTGACATCCTTAAGCAGACCAAGCATTCATGCATCATACACAGTGTCATACAAGCTACATGTAAAGGGATGGGAGATTAGGCTGTGCAGAGAACAAGGCTACAGTATTGAGCAAGAGAGCAACTCAGAGGTGGAGCATGGTTGGCACTTCCAGGCACTGTGCTGCTAGAGCTAAGCAGGGCTTGAGAAGAGCTATATGCCTTATCAGAGGCCCTGCAGAAAGGAGGGTGAAAAGCTGACTCAAATTACTTCTTGTTTGTTCTAAATGATTTCTTTATCTTTGAGATTAAAATTATACCATTCTGGCCTTCCCTTTCCTCCCCCACCCCCAAAACCCTCCCGCACAGAGTATTCTTCTTTTCCCTTTTTAATGTATATGTTTTCAGGAACGACTATTTGGCATTGAATAGTCAATTGCTGTCATTTTCCTATGGAAGATGATTTCTCTCACTCAGGACTTCTTAACTGTCCACAGTTAATTGTGTAAGGTTGAAGCCTCCTGACCTTTCCCCCATCTACACGGGTATGTCTACTGCTGTCCTTGTTCAGGTCATGCTTAGGCAGTCATGTTGCTGAGGCATCATAGGGCTGGCCTCTGACATTCCTAGGAGATACGATCTCACAGCAAACACCTTGTTCCTCTAGTTCTTACAGGCTTTCTCCCCTCTCTTCCAGAATGTTCCCTGAGCTATAGGTGTAGAAGTTGCTTGGTGGACGTATCTGTTTGTACTGAGCTCCTCAGCTCTATATTTTGATTGGAGGTGGTTTTCTGTAGTGGTCTCTATCTGATTCAGACAGAAGGTTCCTTGATAGAGGCTAAGGACTACACTTTTCTGTGAGTACAAGGACAATTGTTTGGATTGCTCTTAGGGATCGTGCGGGTTTAGAAAAGGTCTGGCTATCGGTCCTCATACAAGATCCATGACTTTACTATTCCTGGGTACTTAGCTGGGTTTTCAGTACAATAGAAATGCATTCCCTCTTGATAAACATGCCTTTAGTCCAATGATACAGCCCAAGATTCTTGGAGAAGTGAATCAAAACTAGAAGCTTTCTGCTGTAACTGGTATATGTGATTGGATCTTATACTTTCTCCTATAGCTTGGCCTCTAAATATAAAGTTAACAGTGTTAGGGTCTGGGGACCAGGATCAATGGGATCAGATTTATGGAATTTCTCTAATAAGTATCTATATCTCACCATTTGCTATAATTAAGAACAAAAACTAGATTTCCTTGTGAACATAGAGTTATTTGTGATTCTATGGTTTTCATATATATCACACACAATATACATATACATATATGTGTGTGTGTGTATATATATATGTATGTATATATATATATATATATATATATATGGGTATATTGCCTTCATATGTACCATGGAGTGAATTTCCCACAGAGGCCAGAAGAATACATTGGACCTCCTGGAACAGTGAGTGCTGGGAGTGAAATTCAGGTTCTAGAAGAACATCAAGTGCTCTTTACTCCTGGCCCAACTCTCTACTCCCACACAAGCTATTTTAAAGGAAATAAATGTAGAGTTTCCAAAACTGTATATCAAATATATAGTTCTGTGTTCTTACTCACAGTCTATTCTCCTTTAGAAACAAATGATTGACCTTTTTCTATGCTTTATCCTGCGCTGCAGCACAGTGTAAATATCCTGGCCTCAGATAGAGCTGGGTTTCTATATCATATTCCACCACTTATTGATTATGTATCATCTACAAAGTCATCTCTGCGCCTCCTTGGTTATAAAATAAGATCCTATAATACACTAATCAAATGCTACCTGCTACAGTAATTTTATTTTTAATTAATTAATTTATTTTATTTTCTACTGCCATTTAAGCCTCCTACCAATAGGCTCTGAGCCACCAGCTAGCATTAGTTTAAACACTTAGAAATGAAGATTCAAAGTACCTTTGACACAGAGCAGATGAGGTGTAATCCTTCTCACAAATACAATTTGATGCTGTTATAGTTTCCCTGGTGATTAGAAAAAACTATCACATGTTTCCCACCCTCAGAGCAATCTTAAAGCCCCAGCAATATTACTAGACCACCTGCCTTTAGACAGTAGATAGTAAGCATAAGGCTCTGGTGACAGGACAACCTCCAACTGAGCTTCCGTTTTCATGTCACCTTTGAGGAAGTCTAGCACAATACTAGGCACATGGCTAAGGACAGCTTTGAGGACAGCAGGGAGGTATCTCTAGCTTGATACATTATAGGCTTAAGTTAAAACGAAGATTCTAATACAGAGAAAAAAGAATAGATATTCAGCAGTTGGGTGACAGATTTCCATCACAAAAGCAAAACTTTTTCAATTAAAAGCATGGTCTTCTGCTAATATTTTCTATTTTGAATGAAAAATATCAGTATCCTCTTAGTTGGCAATCCAGGTTATAAGTACTTATATATTTTAACATCTTTCTTATAGGAGGAACTTAGCCAAGCAGGCCCAGCCGAAATGCTGGCACATGAGCTGCTGATACGTCTTCCCCTAGTCAATCTAGAATCAGCTGGCAGGGCTAGTGACTGCTGATGCTGGATGAGGCAATGGAGTGAGCCAATGGGAAAGGACAGCGCCACATCTGGCTACTTGAGAGTCAATGAGATGCTGGGAAGGGGTATAAAGTTTTGCCCATTTCTGGCAATAAATTAATCTGCTTCTGCTTCTCAACTGACTCCTGTGTTGTTGACTCTGTGCCTTCTTAACCCAGCCCCTCCCTACCTTGCCACTCCCAAGGGTCCTGGTCGGGGTCACAAACAACACTTTCTCTCTTCTGACAAGCCACACCGTATCATATGACAAATCTGTCAGTTACTTCCCCTCATTCTATTCTCCATGCTACTGCTGCCTCACCTGAATCACAGGATGGTTGGTTTCTCATATGCTATCCTCAACCTTCTCAAAATACCACCGCCAAGTTATTATTTGAAAGAATGCCTCTGGCACTGACTTAGTGACAAATTAAATGCCTGTTTGCTCAAGGACCCAACACTGCAAAACAAAACAAGGAGAAGAGTCCACCACATGGAAGCTGACCTAAGCTCAGCTAAGGCCATGGAATCTATCTGTTAACCTTCTGGAGAGCTGCACTGCCTGGAGAAGAGAGCCAATCGTTCTTCTGCCAATAAGCCTTGTGGTGTAACTGATTTAATTGCCTTGAAGCCCTGAATGTGATATTCCATGTAAACAACTATTCACCAGTACTGAGCTTCATCTGTACTTTGCACTATTTTTTCACCACCTCTACTGAACTGTTGTAGTTTTTGTTCCCAAGGTAAATGATCTGGGTGTAATCAGTTCATTTGGAGATGTTCACTGGGACGGATAAGATTCAATAATGGCTATATTAAATGGCAGCAGAACACTATGAGCCACTGAAACACGATCTTGGTAAAGTTACTCTAAGTATGCTGCGCCACCAAATCTTGTTCCTGGATGACACGGGATGCTGGGTCATTCATCCACAGACTTCCTCTTGTCACATTCACTGAGGGTCCATGGTAGATGCTAATTCTTCCAAGTCCTCCCATGTGATATGCAGAATTGACAGTGAAAGCCCAACCCAGAGAAGAAGACAAGTTTATCTTCCTGGTGTGGGAGACCATCATCTCACTGGGAACTGCTTGCAGCCTTCATGATCCTAGGGTGAGCAGAGCACTGTGTAGCCTACCTATACCAACTTACACACCTGGTCAAAGCAAGTCTTCTTTGATCCTTTCCCTGCCTCCAAAATTTCTAGAATTTTATTTTAGCTGAGCATCCCTTCTTTATTCTTGAATTAAATATGGTACTGCATTGTAGACTTCTAGGCATAAACTTTTATTTAATTTTGTAAGTATAAAATGTGTCCCTAACAACACATGGATGAGAAGAAAGCAATCAAACACTATGAACATCTAAAGGACACAGAAATCATTCTAGTTATAATAGCTCTGGCCTCATGTCAAAACATAAATAGAAATATATAAGAACACTGATCTCCCTGAAAGTTTAGAGTCACTTTCTTTAGGATTCATTTTACATGAAATACTATGTCGAATCTAAACAACAGTGGTGCTTTACTTATATAGTCTGTGAAGGTTGGGCTGAACTCTCCATTCATGAATAATAGGCCAAGAAAAGTACCCAATTTAGCTTTTAAGGCAGTAAATACTACATACTAAAGGATAACTCTTTGCTTTATCAGCCCTAACTTTGGGGACTCAATAACTGACAGGGGCAGTGCTAGACTTCCTCGGTGATTTAGTTATTGGGAGACCAAAGTGAACTCATTACTGAACTTACTTATGGGCTTTCTAGAAGCTGAAGCCACCAATGGAAACCAAAGAGAGTAACTCACAGAAAGGAAAATTGTAACCAGAGGTGAAATAGAAGTTTGAGAGATAGAATGGAGGAAAATTCAAAGACACAAATATTAAACAAAAAAGAAAAAACCATCCTGGTAATCCAGTGTAACACTGTATAAATCCTACAAAGATAAACATGCCAAGTTCCAGAAGAGAGGAAAAAAAATAAATTAGTGACACAACTGAGATTCTCAAGCAAGCAGGGAACACGAGGTCCAGAGTCAACAAGTCCACTGAAGGCTAGCGGTGAAGGCAAAAACAGATGAACATCAAAGCATGTTCCTGAGAAATCTCAGGACTTAGGACACCACAGACTTCTCAAAAACAACAACAACAAAAAATTCTTCAAAGTACTGAGGGGGAAGAAATCAGGCTAGAATTTTGTTTTCAGTAAAACTACACTTGAAAGCATAGAGAGGATGAGGATTTTTAAGCACAAAATGACTCAGATTGTATTTCCAAAGCACCATTTCTTTTGGAAAGATATAGAGGGAGGGTGAGTAGCATTAAATGAGTAGACAAAGAAAGGGAAAAATGAACGACAGAGGAAATGGTAGGGAGAAGGAAAGAAGGGGAGGAAGGCCCCAGGCACACTGAAGACAGATGCCTTAGGTCATGGCTGTAAATCAAACCCACACAATAGTTCACTTGGAAGTCCATGGGTCAGAAAGTTCCAGAAGATACTTCAAAAGGATGTGTGAGACAATAATACTAGATTTTTACCAGAGAGAAGAGTTAAATCACAGATAATAGATCTGAATTATATCAATAAAATATAGACATATATGTGTATGTATATGTGTTTGTCTGTATATCTGTGAATGTATGTGTATGTGTGTGTGTGTGTGTGTATGTGTGTGTGTGTGTATGTGTGTGTGTGTGTGTGTGTGTGTGTATAGATGAGAATGAGAGATTAAATACACTATGTCTTCTTAGTTCTGTACAGCCTTTTCGGTGCTATAGTAATATAAACACTGACTCCAGTTACACTATAACTTTTATATAATTATACAAGGAAAGCCAGGGATAGGCAAGACCTTGTGTGTGGTAACACTGTGCTGGGGGCAGGGAGTGGTAGTAAAAGGCAGGAGAAAAAAAAATAACGCTCATTTATTTTCACAACAGAATCCCCCAGATAATAACTAAAAGTGAAAATTCAGGAAATACAAACTGGCTACTCAGACAACAGGCTGAATACTTGGACTTAGAATAAAAGAGGAAGAGGGATTAACATACTAGTGCTACTTAGGTTACCCAAAATAAACACGAGATATACATTAGGATAATCATGCCAAGTATTTATGTGACTCATAGAGCTTTTTATCTACAAAGCTGGTTTAGACTGAAGGGCAACAAAGAAAAATTTATGTCTAGACTATAAAACAATGACAAACTCAATGTGGTAAACCAGGGATCTTTGATCCTTCTACCGTGCTTGTTACTCAAGCCTTCACTGAACAGTTTTAACTCCTCTCAGATCATCATACATCACTCCAATGATTATAAATTTCCATGATTCGAGGTAAGACACCATACAGGTGGTATGGAAACTTCAGTGGAACTGGACCATAAGGGACGATGGAAGTACGCACAACACATGGTACAGGTAATGCTACTGATTTTTATAAAAAATGGTAAAAGAGAAGACTATAAATACATGCATGTGGGTGCATTGTGTAATCTATCTGAAATAGCTGTGTAGAAACTAGATACCCACTATCTATCAAAATAAATAATTAAGACAGGCAATCTGGATAGACGTTTAACTGGTAAGAAAATTGAATCAGTAATCAAAAACCACTGGACAAATGAAAGCAAAGGACCAGATGGTTCAACTGTTGAGTGTTACTAACTTTCAAAGAAGAACACGAATCACAAACTCTTCTCAAAACTGAAAAGGAAAGAACATTTCCTAAGTTGTTTGACCAGCCTAGAATTACCCAGATAACAAGACCAAACAAAGACACCACTCAAAAACGACAGACCAATAATCTTGATCAATATTGCTGTGAAATACTAGCAAGGAGAAGTCGGCAGCCTCTTTAAAGAATTCTGCACCATGAACAAGTAAGATCTGTTTATATCAGTCAGGCTTTGTAACTCTTGATTATCAAACTACAAGTATAGTTTATAAGGAAACTACAAAGGCAAGCCACATCATCTCAGAAAGCAAAACACTAGTGGCCGAAGTATTTGCAGAGTATGTATCTTACACACCATCATGTCCCCAAAAGGCTTTCTCTCTTTCTTCCTTTATTTCTTCCTTCCTTTCTCTTTCTTCCTTCCTTCCTTCCTTTCTTTCTTTCTTTCTCTCTCTCTCTCTCTCTCTCTCTCTCTCTCTCTCTCTCTCTCTCTTTCTTTCTTTCTTCCTTTTCTTTTCCTTTTTTATTTTCTTTCTTTTTTTTAAGCTTTAGACTAAAGGCTCTCTCCCCCAAGCCTGACAACCTGATTTAGATCCCTAGAACCTTCTTCAAGTTGTCCTCTGACCTCCCTATGCATGAATCCTGTGTCCCCCACCTTAAACACAAAACTAAATAAATTTAGAATTT
Organism: Montemys delectorum; assembly: GCA_019843815.1. Classification (NCBI taxonomy): domain Eukaryota; kingdom Metazoa; phylum Chordata; class Mammalia; order Rodentia; family Muridae; genus Montemys; species Montemys delectorum. Next base: position 11,235 of record JADRCD010233190.1, on the reverse strand, counting down.
TAGAAAATAGATAACTTACCAACAAAACAAGTAATGGTGAAACAGTCCATAGCGGTAGTGAAAATTACACTTACAAAATAGGCCAATCAGAAAACTTTGCATGATGTTATGAATATGAACTACCTGTAAAATGCAAAATTATAAGGAAAGAAAAACATGTAACAGAGGCTGCCAGCATCTGGCAGGAAGGAGCCGTGAAAAGGTATATTTTCTGGAAGTGGCTAGTGGCGATGTCTACACACATGCTGAATCTACTTACTGCTAATGAATTACATACTTAAAATAGTAAAATTCCAAACTTTGTTATATGCACTTTATTGTGACAAAAGGACATCCACCTCCTTATTGTAATATCATTGTAAAGTTGACAACGTGTTACTGTCAGAGGAAAATGAGGGTAAAGGATACATGAAATATCTGTCATTATTCATATGTACATATTATATTCTTATTCTATAATAAAAACGTTTTCAATTTTTCTTTGCCTTTGGAATGTCTAAATTTTAAAATATACACAGAAACTTTGAAGTGTCAATGGAAATCATGGTAATATGTTTTATCCTATCTTTTCTGTGTTTAAGTGATTTACATATTTACAAATGATTTGCATGTCTATAGTCACATTCTAATTTGAGGAGAAATAGTTAATCCAGATTTTAAAAACCAAAATGTTTTCTCTAATAATGATATGTTAGATCTAAGATTCCCTAGCATCTCCTAGACAATTTGAGAAGCTAAAGGATAATGTTTCTAAAATTCAGTCCAAGTAATTTAACTTGAATCATCTTAATAGAACCTTAAAAGAATCAGAGTAAGCATAATCAAAAATAGAAATAAAGGTCACAAGGGTAGACAACTGGAGACTTCTGGATCTTTTATAGGAATTTACTACGTCTACAAATACTCTGCCCTAATATTTGACAAACTATCTTATTTGTAACTATCTCACTTTATTCAGAAAGTGATTCTTTTAAAAGTTCAAACTATAATGTTTGAAATGTATTTTCATTTAGGAGAATAAGTATTTTCAGAAAAAAAGGTATTTTGTGATCTTTTAAAAAATAAAACAATCAAAGGAAGAAATGAACAGAGACCAATTCTCCAGGTTGACTTAAGATCTGATCAACAGGAGGGAAGCCTGGCAAGGATGCTGTGTCAGTGAAGTCATAGGTACTGGAGGAGAACCTATGAGCACTGCACCAAACCAGCATAAACCTGACAACAATGGAGACATCTGTTCTTATACCCAAGGGAAGTGTACATCTCACTGCTCACCAAGGAACCCTCTCTTTGCAATAGACAGAGACCACTACAGAAAATCACATGTAATCAAAATGCAGAAGTGTGGAGCCCAGTTCCATCTACAAAACATTCCTGTACCTGAGGCTGGGGAAACATTGAACAATGGGGCTGGAGAGATGATGAGAAAGAATCAGCAAGTTTGCTATAAGATTTGGCTCCCAGTAATGTCAGAAGCTACACCAATAAAATCTCACCCACATGACTGCCAAAACATGAGCCAAACAAAGACTACAACAATAGACATGCTAGCGCGCACAGGGAAAAGTCGATGAGGCCTCAACCCTACACAAAGAACTTCAGGCACCTAAGTATTGCTGGAGAGTGAGAGAAAGAGTCTTCTCCAAGAAGGAATATACCAATTCATTCTCCAGTACCAAACAGCCATCTCTGAAAATATACATATGAGTGTGCGTGTGTGTGTGTATATATATATGTGTGTGTGTGTGTGTGTGTGTGTGTGTGTGTGTGTGTGTATTTAGAGAGTGAAAGAGAGAGACATGTATGTATTATATTTAGGGATATATATATATATATGCACATATGCCTAACTGTATACAACAACAATAAATGAAAAATGTGTCATGACTGAAAGAAAATGAGAGGTATATAGGAGGGTATGAAAGGGAGAAAGAAAGGAAGAAATAATGTAACTATATTATAATCTCAAAAAGAAAAAGGGAGAGATAGTAGTGTAATTATATTATAGTATCAAAAAGAAAATAGTGCAATGTGATGTGTACTACCATATTGTGACATGCAATATGATGTGCACTACCATATTGTGAGGCCCACCTTCTACTTTGATTCACTATCTAATTTAACACTCTATCTCCACAGAAGGGGATCTACACCTGGTTCTATAAGCTTGGTCAAAAGCCCATGATTAAGGTGCTCACAGGCCTAGGGGGCCACCTACCCTTGACAGTGGGCCTATTAGTGCTTGATAACTGGTGATGAAGACAGAGTCTCTCCTTTGGGGACATGGAAGCTGGTATGTTGCCCACACTGCAGTGAATGGCCTCCATATCCACACACATTTGGGTGGCATTAATTAAACTCAGTTGTTATTAATAACAACAAAAGGGAGCGAGGATGTGGAATTGGAAGAGAGGTGGTGGGGGATCTTATAGGAATTAAAGATAGGTAATGATTATAACAGAAATAGATTTATAAATGTATGAAATTTTCAAGGAATAAATTTAAAAGATTTTTAACAATAAAACATAACCCCAAAAGACAAAAATTCAGAAGGCCAAATGGTAATTTGAATGGAAACGTGTCAGCAACTTCTGAGAGGTACTTAGTTTTCAGTTTGCTCAGAGTTTAAAAGACTGCATCAAGTTTTAGCTGACAGAAAAAAAAAATTACCTGTCAAAATTGCAAACTACTGATTTATCAAAGAAGAAGGAAAGGAACACTGACTGGAGGGTGCTGATATAATTCCTGAAATCCATCATAGCTCACACATAGTTTCTCTCAAGGACTGGTAAGTGCTACCATACAATGTATTTTTAACAGCCTACAATCTGTTTTAGAAGCTATGAACCCTGGGCTTGACAATGACGGACAAGTCTTCAAAGAGGATTCCAAACAGAACTAATACAGCACTCCATCTCAACTTAAACACAGGTCAGGTTGAGTCAGAAACACCATTTCCTCTCTGCAGGGTGAAGAGCTCATACAGAGTTTTGAATTTCAGATTTCCTGTAAGAATATTTTGTCTAACATCCTATACTAAAATGTCCAGGCAATTTTTTCTCTTGTTGAGTTGAACAGGTTTTCAAATAAAGAGTTCTCTTGGGCAGTCCTTTTGCCCAGCTATAGCCAAGGAAAAAGTAAAGCATGTAGAGAAATGAGACCAGGGAACATCTGTAACAAAGGACATAATCTCAGGTCTCCATTCAGACTTCAGAATAGGTGATAAGGTAAGCAATGACTTCCCTATTCCTACCTGGCTAATGGTCTGTGAGAAATATATTATTAACCTATTTAATTTCCTTTAAAAGCATTTCAGCCTCCGACTACATACGCGTAGAGCAATGTTCAACCTACAGTCTCAATTTTTTAGCTCTGCATCCATTTATTTTTATATGGAGCAAATATAAAGTATTTCCTCAAAAGCAATTTGCTACAATACAAAGTGCAAACTCATGAATGTTGTAAACCATGACTGGGAGCTCAGAATAGGAATGAGAGGATAAAAAGTTTAGTCTAGAACCTAAGAAGGATGAGAAGCAGGAAAAACTACATGCCTACTGTACGTGTGTTTACATTTTAACAAGAGTATGAGAGAAACAGATTATTGTACAAATAACAAAACATTAAGGCTACTGTATGGAAAGCTTCCAAAACATAGCTAGTAACTTATTGACATTCCGTACCAAATAGGCATAGAAGCTTGCCCTAGAAAAAAGTCTGTGAGGGCTCACATCTTCCAAGACTAACTACATAATCAAGGCACTCTGATTGTGGGTGAGCACTAACTACCCCAGGACAACTAAGATTGTGTAACGAGCCTTTACATCCCCAGATGCTAGTCCAACATGGAGACTCAGCAACTATCAAAACAAGAAGAAAGTTGGGAAGGAATCGGAGAAAAAATAGGAGAAGCATAATGAGCAGCTTCCTACAGCACTGAAGCCAACTTCCATGTGACTCAATTTAACGCTTACAAGAAAAGGCTACATGTGCTTGAAAACCCAATCACAGCTTTATGCCTTAATTTCAAAATTTAGGGACAAACAAGTATATAACAGACATACTAGTAAACTTATAATCCATGAATCTGTGAATGCACTACTTAGTAATACCATTAAAATACACATATGCTTTAGCTTATAATGCAAAGTTCATTTGAGTAGATCACTAACTACACCAGGAGAAAATACGAGGAGCCAAAGATGGAGACAAGCTTTTTTTCACTGTATATTCACAATTCTCTGAAATCTGAAGGGTAAGGACAGCGGAGAGCTCAATCTAACCATCTAGAGATCTCAACATGTCCAATAAGAAAAGATAGAGAGGGAGCAGCCAGCAGGAACCAGGAGGCTCCAGCTGGACTTTGAGAGTTTTATCATGTAATTAAGCTATCTTATTACTTTCCTAAGAATATCAGGAAAGGAAAGACGACATGTCTTACACCTGTTGCTGAAACTTCAATTTGTACTTTCCTCCTGTGTCACTGGCTTATCAGATTAATCTCGACAATTATTTGCTCTTTGGACACTGTTCGAGTTTCCTGCATAGATAGCTGATACACAGTTCAGCAGACACTGTTTGCCTTTGAATGTAAATGTGTCCTGCGTATCAGGGTTTCACTTGAGACAGATGTGCCCTCTCCTCTGTGTCCAGGAAATTTTACGAACTAAATAGTGTCAATAACTGGATGGGTGCCAAGTGAGAATCCAGGGAGGGACTAATGTACAAAGCAGCCTTTTTCTCTGCAAATCCACAGGGTATTGACACCCGGCACAGTGTTGGTGGTCACATGTTCCCCAAGGTTTCCTCTTTAAGGGAAGGTGTAAATATCCATGCTGAGCATGACAGACAAATATTTGAGAGAAGTTAGAAGTTTTTTGTTTTCTTTTCTAACTGCAAACTGAAGGTGAGTGGTTGATAAAAGTTGTTGGTAACAAGCTCTCTAACATTTCACAAAATCCTACTTGTAGTCCATAGGTCAATCCTTTGTGTCACAGACTAGTATAAAAGTACTCAGTGTGCTTTTCGGCATCTTCTCATTGATATTTCCTTTGTGCTTTGTTCTGGCAAAAATTGTAAAAGGGCAAGTATTTCTTGATTCATTCTACAAATATTTATTACACGCAGACTAAATTCCAGGCACTTTTAGGTTCTAAAGAATCATTTCTTCCTTCCTGAAACCTATGTTCCTTAGTAGAAAGAATAAATCAAGTAACACCCATCCCTCTACACATACATTTACACATACATATACACATATACATATGCACTTATGCAAATATACACATACACATACAAATATATACATATACACACATACATATACCCATATACATAAATCTGTAACCAGCAGTGTAATAAATGACAAGCATGCCAAATAAATAAATAAGCAAATAAGCAGTTGGAGGAGTGATAGGAAGTGGGCTCAGGATGCTGTCCCCTCAGGTAAGGCATCACCAATGAAGTGACATCTAAGCAGAGGCCAGGAGAAGGTGTAGGCTAAGTGGCCATCTGGCAGAGCAGGATGAATCCCAGCAGACAGAACAGTATCTCTGTGCTTTTTGGGTTGAAGGAAAAAATAGCTAGAAGAGACTGAGCCTTGTAGGGCACTTTAATCGTTTTGGGTTTTACTCTGGAGTCTTTGATGGGTAAAATTAACCTACAGAGAGTGACAGATCTAGGGGAACTCAGGCCTAAGGGATGTATTTTTCAGACCCCCCTCCTCCAAGACTTAGGGATCCATGCAGAAGAGGACATAGAAAGATTATAAGAACCAGGGGTGGCATATGACTCATATCTTTCAGGAACAATAGTACTGATACATGTACGAACAAGTTCAAACCAAAACTCCCAGAGAAAGGGGAAGTGGGTGCAAATTCCCACTCCTAATCAAGAAGCTATTTGCAGTTGATACCCACTAAGAAAGGGCAAATCAGTTTTCTCCAAATGAGCGTCACTAGTGTATCCACCACATGCCAGAGTAGGCCCCATGCTCAGTAATAGCTGCCAACATAAAACAGACTCCATGAGTTTTATGCACTTTTTCTTTTGATTTTGGTACTTTTTGTGTTATTGGGGTAGTGTTGTTGTTGTTGCTGTTGTTGACTGTTTCAATTTTCATTCTGGAGGTTTGGGGTTTTTTTTTTTTTTGGTTTTTATTTTCATATTTTTTTGAGAGAGAGAAGCATGGATTTGGGTGAGTAGGGGGGATTTAGGAAAGTTAGAAGAGGAAAAGAATATAATGAAAATATATTTAAGGAAATATTTTGAAAATAATTTTTTAAAGAGAAAGAAAGGGAGGAAGAGCAAGAGATATTGAGAAAGCGAGAGAGTGAGAGCAAGAGAGAGAGAGAGAGAGAGAGAGAGAGAGAGAGAGATTGAGAACTTCCCACAGCTCCAGAGCTAGTAAAGGCTTTTAGTTCTACTTACCTTGGCTCTTGGCCCTGTATCCCAGACTCTACCTTTCTAGTCTCATCCGTATGGACATCTGTGGATTCTGGAATTCAGCCTTTAACTGTTCTTCCTGCCTGCCAATGGCTTAGATATCAAGGTCTTTGATCATGGCAGAAGACAGCAGTTCACTTACAGGATAAAGAATATGAAGAACTGCTTTGTTTAAGGCTAATGTGACAGGGCATCCTCAAGTGAAAGACTGTCTGAGCCTGCTTTGGAAGCAGGGCAGCATCAAAACAAGAGCTAGCTCCAGAAGGACCTACAGGGACTTGGGATCCCAGAGACATCAGAGTCACAGCTGAGGCATGGGTCCTCACAATGTATGATTAGGACCTACAAGAACACATGCCATCCTTCCAGGAACTAAATTGAATGAAAAGGAAGAGAAATTGTAAATTTGGAAAGAAACATAGGATTTCTGATGGTGGCAGGGCAGGAGGAGGGGGGAACACTCTCAGGTTTGGGAGAAAATGCTTTTATGAAACATCATTATGTTAGGTAGGGTTGATTTCTGGGAATAGAATCTAAGTCTTCAGGGTTGGAGGGAAAGCACAATTGCCGAGTTACAAAATCTCCTACAGAGAATGCTATTTCTTACCACACAGTCACAGTCTGTACCACTGACAAACACAAACCTCCAGTTTTCCACCTACCCGCCATCAACACGGCATGCTGTGTGGTCTGAAAGCTGAGCAACTATACAGGATGGCTCTGCTAGCAAGAGCACCCAACTCAAGGAAAAATAAAGTAAGGCAGATCCCAGGGGCCAATAGAGAAAGAAGCAGCCAAGGATACAGAGGAGTTGACTACAGAAACAGATGCCAAACCTTTGAGACTTTGGTGCTAATTTCAAACGGTTCTTCTGCTTATTCTACTTTAACTGTTAATCTTACTCAAGAAGAGTAAAACAGGTTAGTGCTTTGTATAAATTTGGGGTTAATGAGAACCAGAGAAAAGGTTAGCAGCTGATAGAGGGGAACAAATTGGCCTCAGGAGCAGTTTGCAGGAATGCAGATAGAAAGTATGCAGGTGACTGGCCACTCCCTAGTCTTATCTCTATGGCGCCTTTGTAAAGGAATTCCTCAGCTCTGAGAATCTGAGTCAGTCTCCTGGTCTCCCACCCTCCCTCCCTCCCTCCCTCCTCCCTCCCTCCCTTCCCTCCCTCCCTTCCCTCTCTCCCTCCCTCCATACCTACCATCTTACTTACCTCCCCTTCTTTCCCCCCTCTTCCTATTCACTCTTAACTCCAGATCCTTGGGAACCTTGGTTCAGATTGACTTTAGAGGTCCTAGAGTTTCCACAGCGTATCTTTCTCTCAAAGATCCTGGCAAAGATCCTGGGAAGGATGCCAGCTATGCCCTCATCTGCAAACACTTTAAGATCAATACAGCAAAGCTCTGGCTACTCAGCCTGGGCTACATCATGCCTAGTGATACTTTTCTGGAAGAGGTCTGTGAAGGTGCCCTCGTGTTGACAAAGCCCTGAGCACTTGGGTAAATGCTGCAGTTCTCTTGGGCGATCCATTCTGAAAGCTGATCCATACCCGTAGAGCCCCTCTTCGGGTAGGTCTCCACCAAGGGAGGATCTGGAGACCAGCAAGAACAGTAAGAAAGTACACATGGTCTATTTGGACCTGAGGCTAGGGACCCTGAGTGTCCTTCTGGGGACATAAGAAAGGAAATAAAAGGAGGGCAAATGGGGAGAGGGGCACTACTAAAGGATTTATACAGATTAGGCTTGCTATTCAAAGTGTGGGTTGAGGTTCAGCATCATCTAAAAGCTTGTTGAAAAATGCAATCTCTAAGCTTCATCTCTGACCTAATAAATTTCAAACAATGTCCAAGATTCTCAAGTATGTTAAGGTATGAAAGAAACAAGCTAGAGTATTTATGAACAAATGCCTGTGAGCCACTTGCCTGAGCAGTGCAGGGAGCTCCTCCTCTCTTAGGTCAACTGGCTGGACGGCCTGAGAATGCCCTTAGAGCCTAAGACTTGGGCAGGGTAGCAGGCTCTTGAAATTGAAAGCACTGTTGTGTGTGCCTTGGAAAGGGGTTGTAATTCTGCTATCCCTCATGTGTCTACTAGAGATACTGGGGTGCCTACTTCAGTTCAGCAGTTAAAGTTCCCACCACACAAACTCTGGTTTTATCCTTGACCATTCCCACAGCAATATCCTACCCAAGCCAAGCAATGGTCAGGAAGACAAGCTTGGAATTCATGATTGACTCCACAGGAGCAGTTCAAGGGCCCTCACAAACTTGGTCAAAGAGATGAAGATAGAGAACACACCCCAGAACGATGACCTACAAACTCTCTCTGTAAAATCACTAACCCTGGTAGAACCCTGCCTTCCAACTAACTGTACGAACCAGAAACAGCTTAGTAGAAGCAACGACCTCTGGCTCTGCAGCAGGAGAAATCTAGATTTTAATTTCTTCTTCAATGGATAACTCTATCTAAACTACTCTGGGTGCCAGTTGTCTTATGTATGAAAACAGTAAACATACTTATAACTTAGGATTGCATGTGATTATAAAATGATTATTTTGAATTTGTGTGATGAGCACAATACTGACACTTAGTAGGAGCTTATTGGACACTGAGAAGCACAAACGCCAGGAGACCATTATAGGAGTCAAAGTGTATAGGCACTGAAATAAGACAGACTTTCCCAAGAGGTTATGTTTTATGTTAAACAAACTTGATACTAGAGCACTGGAGCAAGCCCAGGAGAAAACCTGTGGCTAAAGAAGGCCTAGTCCAGTAGTGACACAGGTTCAATATTCACATCAGGAGCTCATGGAACTGAGATTTGACGTGTCTGGGGTGGCAGCAAGAATCTCTATACAGTGAGCTGTTCAGCCCACATAGGGAATGCAGGACAGCTAGGGTTACTCCCACCCTAGACCTCCACCCGAGGTAGATTACAAACAGCTGAAACATGAAAGGGCCTCACTAGGATCAGAATTGTGGCACATGGACTTTTTCTTTGAAATCAACAGGCTTAAGGTTTTGCTGGGCTATTATAGCTCTCTCATGTCATATATGGCTCATGGTGTCTACCACTTAGCATCCATTTGGATTCTCCCAGTTCATAGAGCTCTCTGGGGAAGAGGTTGAGATACTGAGCTAGCCAGGCAGCTGTCAAGCTGAGCAAAAACAGTATCACTGAGGATTTAAAGATATGTGAAAATTGTTATTCTCCCAACTGAGTTTGAAAAGGAATTGGTAAGGAAAGAATATCAAACTCCTGGGAGCTTGCTAGATGATCACAGAGGGCCCATACATTGACACCCAAGAGAGTTGTAGAAGGCCACAAATATTCGTTCTGCTACCCAGTGTATAAAAATGTGTGTTCCAGGAAGGACTGCTGGGTTAATAAAGTGACGAGAGCCAAAGCAGAGTGGTGGGGAAAGAGAGCAACACACACACACACACATTATGTATCTATTGTCTCTATTAAATAGACACAAAGAAGACTTGGGTTTTTTTGGATGATCAAGACAAGATTTCATTGTGAAACCTTGACTGTCCTGGAATTTACCTTGTACGTGTTGGGCTTCAAACTCAGAAATCCATCTGCCTCTGCCTTTGCCCTTCTGCCCCTCTGCCTCTTGTCTACTGAGTACTGGGATTAAAGGCATAGACCAACATGCCTAGCTACATTACTATTTTTTAAAATTTATTTTTATTTTGTTTATATGTATAGGTGTGTTTTTGTGTGAACGCATGAGACATGTGTTCAAAGGCCAGAAAGGGGTGTTGGATCCTCTAGAGATAGAGTGACAGGTAGTTGTCAGTTGCCCAGTGTGGATGTGGGAACCAAATTTAGGTCCTCTGTTAGGACAAGGAGTGCTCTTATTCACCAAGCCATCTCTTTAGCCCCTAAAGTCATCATTAACACCCTCACTTTATATATAGAAAACCAAAACATAAAGAAATACATAACTTGAAAGGATATACAAATAACAAATGTCTAATTCGAATTTGAACCCACACCACAAGGTTTCAGATAATTTTCTTTTCACTACTAATACCTGTAGTTAAATGTGACTAGTGTGAAGTGGCACCATGTACCTAGGCTGATAATGAGCACTTATATTCTGTGGTCTCATCGATAACTTGTGCATAAGGGTCATACTTAGAAATTTAAAGAAAAAGCAAACTTTTTTTTACAGTTAAAGACAAAAATAAAAGTTTTAAAATTGTATTACCTACATAAAGGAAGAAGCTCAAAAAGCATCTTAATTACTGTAAATCAAGTTTTAACTAACTAAAAGCAAACGGATTTTAAATTGAATTTACAGAATACCAAATGTAGCTGAGACACTCACTGGTAATTGCAGTAAATACAGTCACCCAGTGCCTTCCCGGTAAAACCTCCAAAAACATTACAAATTTACTTCATTTTCAGAGCATCCTTAACAATGATACCCACAGGAATTCGATTTTACTGAGAATGGCTTTTTAGTCTATTAAAATGACACATGGAAACCTAATCTTGAACAATATGACAAAGTTGTTGACTGCTGGGAATCAATGTTAGCCGTCAGAACACACTGACAAGCTGTAATCAAAGACAGCTCGTTTCCAAAAGCAAAGAAAATAAATAAATAAAACACCGTGAAGCTGTCTTCAAACCCAGATGACCGAATCTGCATCAGCCCTGGAGTGGCAAACATCCAAAAGAATGGGAGCTGGGGTGGCAGGTCACCACTAGCCATTGAATGAGCAGAGAACCGTAGGGGAACCCCTCTAAGAAAGAAATGTTAGCCAGAAATG
>JADRCD010233188.1:3029-13041 GCA_019843815.1 Montemys delectorum | reverse complement strand
AAAGGACAGCCTTGGCTCCCTGCCCAGTGCTGCAGCAGCAAAGGGCTCTCCAGTCAGACCTGGGCTTAACTTCCTTCGAGCTCTGTTGCTTTGCTTTATGGACAGGCTGTGAGGGTTTGCTGCATTGGCCTGACAGTTTCATTGTGTCAACTTCTACATTGTGTAGACTCCCACTGCAGCTAAGCCAGTGGAGTTCCTGGGTCTCTCCAGCTTCTCCACTTACCTTCTAAGTCTTAGGATTTATTGTCCTCCATATCGGGTGATGACATATGGATGCTACTGGTTCGGTTTCCCAGATGGGGATGGAGATGTTGGACATTCTGCTTGCTCCCCTAAGTCTGTTCTGTTTCAGTTTTCATGGTACTGAGGATTGAACTCAGAGCCTTGTGCACACCTCAGCCTCTGAGCCTCTATTTTGAGTTTGTTTAAATTGGAAATAATTACTAGCATAAGTGCCACTTTCCTGCCTTAAGATTTCTAATATTTACTAAACTCCAAATCTTACAAAATATTCTAAATTACATTTTTATTTATTTGTGGTGTATGCCTGTGCTTGTGCATACATGTGGAGGTCAGAGCCTCCACACATACCCTGTGGCAATACGTGCCCCTACTCTACAAAATAAATAAAATGTAATTAAAAACAATTTTTTAAAGCTGAATCTGGCCCGGCATGGTGGCATATGCATTTAATACCAGCACTCAGTAGGCAGAGGCAGGAGAATTTCTTTAGGTTTGAGACCAGCCTGATCTACAGAGTGGGTTCCAGGCAAGCCAGAGATACTTAGTGAGACTCTGTCTCAACAAACAAACAAACAAATGAATATTTAAGAATGGAGTGTAGTGGGATACAGTTCTTTTGGTTTTAGTTTCCTCTTTTGAAATGCACTATTCCCTGGTTGGTTGGTGAGCTCTCCCCATCCATCCCTCAGGGCCAGTCTCCATTGTGTGCTTCTCTTTGGACTTCCCCTTCCTCTTAGGAGCTGGCTGACCCTCAAAATGCCTGACTCCCCTATTGGCTGTTGTGTTTTTGATTCTACATTGAGCCTGAGGGAGTGTGCTTTTACCTCCCCCAAACCTGTAAGCCTGTCAAAGTCTGGGCTCCAAATCACCCATACTTGAATAGATCAGTTGAGTGGTGGTTCTCCTTCCTTGTGCTGCTGGGTAAACATTTTTTTTCTCAGCTTGTGCAGCCCTTAGGGACTGGAGAGATGGCTCTGTGTTTAAGAGTATGCACTGCCTTTGCAGAGGGCTGGAGTTCAGTTCCCAGCACTCTGGATCCAGGGTGATTCGAGGCCTGAGGCTCCTGCATTCATGTACACACATACACACAAATAAAAATAGAACGATCTGGGCATGGTGATGTACATCTTTAATGTCTTTAATCCCAGTACTTAGGAGGCAGAGGTAGTGGATCTCTGAGTTTGAGGCCAGCTGGGTCTACAGAGCCAGCTTCAAGACAGCCAGAGCTGAACAGAGAAACTCTGTCTGGAAAACCAAACAAAACAAGTAATAGAAGAGAAGCACTTTAGCCAGGCAGTGGTGGCACATGCCTTTAATCCCAGCACTTGGGAGGCAGAGGGAGGTGGATTTCTGAGTTCGAGGCCAGCCTGGTCTACAGAGTGAGTTCCAGGACAGCCAGGGCTATACAGAGAAATTGTCTCGAAAAAAACCGATTTTTGGTTTTTCGAGACAGAGAGACAGGGAGACAGGGTTTCTCTGTATAGTCCTAGCTGTTCTGGAACTCACTCTGTAGACCAGGCTGGTCTTGAACTCAGAAATCTGCCTGTCTCTGCCTCCCAAGTGCTGGGATTAAAGGCATACACCACCACTGCCCAGCTCAAAAAAAAATTTTTTTTAAGATTTATTTATTTATTATATGTGAGTACACTGTCACTATCTTCAGACACTCCAGAAGAGGGAGTCTGATCTCATTATGGATGGTCGTGAGCCACCATGTGGTTGCTGGGATTTGAACTCAGGACCTTTGGAAGAGCAGTCAGTGCTCTTAACCACTGAGCCATCTCTCCAGCCCTCAAAAAAAATTTTTTTTAAAGAAGCATTTTGAGATTCACAGTTTCAAGTTCATCCGCTTGAAGGAGGCAGTTGAAAGCCTCCAGCTCCCTCCACCTCCCTGGACAAGTCTCTTTCAGAAAGCCAGACTCTGGCAGGGTGCCTGTGCTCTGGTAACATACTCTTACAGCAGGGGCCGGTAGAGGTTGGGACCTCTCACCTGGCATAGGGCGCTTCAAGAGCAGACCGAAGGTGCAGAAAAGGGTCAGGTCTGGGGAAGGCACAAGGGGACAGATGTGGTTCCAGATGTGTCCCTCTCAGGGTGGCCTTGGGCAGCTCTCAGTTCAATCACTGGTGTTTCATAAGGCCGCCTTGGGGTCCATATGGGACACACGAGTCAACCTAGGGACAAGAGCTCTGAAAATGAAACGGGCTGTGGATGCTGTGTGGACACAGCAAATGTATGTCACCAGAGAGACACGCAGGGCTTTAAGTGGACTGTCCTCCTGACTGTGATGCTATGGTTGGAACCTCCTCCTTTGGGTCTGAGCATCTGGGGCTCTTCCTCTGTCAGATCCTCATCAGGTCTTTCTTCCCAAACATCTAGACTCCACTGCTTGGACCTAGAGGTCCCTAAGTGGGACTGAAATGCTTAGGGCACAAACCTCCCACTTCAGGGCATGAGCATCTAGGGGTGAGAACTTGAAGTTGCCCACAGGTTCAGGGCTCTGTGATGATGCACCACCTTCCCCTTGAGTGGTCAAGGGTCCTGGGTAGGTCCTCTGCAGTGTGGGGTTAACAACCCTTTATTTCAGTTAGGGTAATAAGAGCCACAGACTGGGGGTCTGCCCTGGCCTACCGAAAGACGGGGAGCTCAGCAGCGTGGTGCATCTGGACACTCTCAGGCTCAGAATAAAATGGTCGCTGAGTAAGTCTATTTCTGGGACTTTCATATCTCCCTGGGGAGACTGTTTTCCAGGAAAGCTCCTTGGGTATGTGTCATGGCCCATGCAAAACCAAGAAGAGTGGTTTTCTTCCATGACCTCATCGCACTATGAGACATGGGTTCTTGACTTGGTCCTGACTCTACATGACACATCACTCACACTTGCCAGGTTTCTGTTGGCCTGGACACAGGGAGTCGGCCTGATCTCTTTGATATGCAAGACCAAAGGGGAAAATTCTTGAATTTTGATATTGAATGATAGGAGAATCGTGATGGTAGGGCCCTGGGAGGCAACAGGCCTGAGGGAAAGGCAGGAAAGACCCGAGGGTTGGCCCCAGTTCCCTTACAGGCTGCTTGAGCATACCCCAACCCTGACTGGTTCAATAAACCACACCCTCACAACCTCAACATGCACATCACATCGTTTAGGGATGCCTTCCCTGACTGTCCAGGAAAGACCACCCCCTCCCTGTTACAAAGTTCTCTGGCTACTTCTATTTGTCTACAATCCAATAATAATAATAATAATAATAATAATAATAATAATAATAATAATAATAATAGTTATAAATAACCATCCCAGCCATAGCCATGTGTTAGCCTCTGTTTCCTGGCCAGATTCGGGTTCCCAGATGCACTCACGAGTGTCTGCTCTCCAGAGGCCAACACATTCACTCTTTCTGTTCCACCCGATGGGCTCTTTGTGTCTCTGCTCTCTTCCCAAGTCCCCGGGGACACCCAGAGGAGGGTAAGTGAGGTGTCAGGCTGAGCAGGATGCTCTGTGAAGAACTTCATCTATGGAGAGGAGAGGTGCTAAGGAGGCAGAGCTCCAGGGAAGGGAGGAAGATGCCTGTGGGCCCAGCCGGGACTCCAGAGTCCTGCTCTCTGGTCTTTCTAGCCCTAGAGGCTTCAGCTACGGCTCATCTCATCCCGCTGCCTTCTACCTGCACTTTGAGCCTTGTTTCCTGTATAACGGCATCTACTCTTCTCACTATGGAGTGCTTGATGTCTACTCTCTTCTCTGTACTCGGTCTAGTCTGTCCTTAGGCCATTACAAAAGCTGTCCCACCGCCACCAATACACAGAGATCCCTTCTGAAGATGCATTGTACAATCAGCTCTGTGTCCTTCAGCTTGGGTGTTTTCCAGGCTGCCGCAGGGAGTCAGTTGCTCTGTCGATGAGTCCTGCAGCCTA
The DNA here is from genome assembly GCA_019843815.1 of Montemys delectorum. Taxonomy (NCBI): domain Eukaryota; kingdom Metazoa; phylum Chordata; class Mammalia; order Rodentia; family Muridae; genus Montemys; species Montemys delectorum. Next base: position 8,888 of record JADRCD010233188.1, on the reverse strand, counting down.
GGACATCCCTTGTAGAGTATCAAACTTACCATTCTGGGTCTACTGCTTCTCTAACCTTTAACCCACTGGGAGTGGCTTGAAGGCAGGGGTCAGCTCAGCTTGCTTCTGTGCTCTAATGCCCAGCAGCACCCGGCACCAGGAGAGATTCTAAATAGATAGGAGTCTGGGTTCCTAGGAGGGGCAACCTTACATGGCCCACTGATCACAGGTGATATTATTAACTTAGCTCCTAGGAAACCAAGGCCCAATGAAGGCTATACAAGTTACCCCAGATCCTACAGTACTTCAGTTACCAAGCCAAGACTGGGACCCGAGGTCCTGACGGTTGACCCATGGCTTTGGCTCTGACAGCAGTGAACAGCATCCAGGCATTAAGCAAGGGTGCCTGGAGGCCCCAGGGGCCCAGGCTCCGCAGCTGCTCACTCCATGCTGGCTCAGTCCCTCTGGCTGGGCTCTCAGCCAACTGCAGCATGGGGTTCTGCCTGCCCCTGCCAAAGGTTGTGCTGTCAGCATTTTGGGGAGGCAGCCAGGCCACTTCCCCACGGGAATGCTCAGTCACAGGTCAGGAACAGCAGCATCTCTGGCCTAAGGGTTCTGGGGCTCAACTCTTAAACAGAGCCCTTCTCAATAACTTGATTAGATAGAACCTGATTAAGCTTAAGGCCACCATCTTAAGTGCACATGAAAGAGCCCAGGATGGAACATGCACTCAGCAAATGCTGTGAGGATGGCAGCTCACATAACACAGTAGGGACAAAGGCGGGCCAAGTGGGGGATAGCCAGGGCAAATTGTCAGGTGTCACCGCTCACTAGCTCTGCAAGTTGTGTATGCCTCCACTGTGTATGACTCCATTATGTATGCCTCCATCGTCTATAAGATGTGAATATAGTAATGCTTGTCTCATGGAGGAAATGAAGTAATTTAATGTACATTCTTCACCATCTCTATGGTCTGCAGTACTCACAGCTACAGTGCACATAGGACCATGGCTCACCCCGTTCATCACTACATCCTGGCTGGATGCAGGTCTCAGAGCTAGACAAGCTGGGACCAAGCATCCTCTGGGTTGTTTATGAAGCATGATGATGCTGACACTCACCTTGCGGTGTAAGCATCAGCTGGGGTAACTCACAGATGGTGCTCTGTGCTGCCAGCATCTCAAGGAGGGATGCTCCTCCCTGCGTTCTGCCCCCTCCTCCTCTGCTGCCTACCCCCTGCCCCCCTCCCCCGCAAGCTTCCTGTGTGATGTATGACAGCTGCTCCCTCGGGCACTGCTCTGTCTTGCATCCCAGTCTACACCACACAATTCTGTTTTCAATTGGGCCAGGTTCCTGTTGATCATTTTCCCAGGCCACGGGATGCTTTCTCCCTTCCTCAGACCCTTCATTTCTTACAGGGCTCCACGATCAGAGAAGTTGGCTCTCCCTGCTCATATCTCAGGTCTTAGAATGAGGGATAAGATCTAGGCAAAACCAACCAATGACCCAGCCTCTAATGGCTGGCTCAGAGGTGGAAAATGTGACCTTATCCAGTCCTCACTGACTCTCAGGGTTTTTGCTGGGAGTTCTGGGATTCTGGTCTACCCTCTATTTTAGATGGTGTGAGGTATAGATGAGATGCTTAAAACTTGTGGTACAATGAAAGCTGATAGGACACTGGCAGAGACAGAATGCTCATCAAATCATGTCTGGCTCCCAGGGTCCACTAGCCCTGCACAAACAAACATGCTTCTGTGTTAAACAAAATTTTGTTTATTATCTGTGCAATATATCCTGCCTTAAAAAAAAAAAAAAACCACCTAGATAAAGGACTTTGTTTCACTAAGACTCGCATTTATTCCCTTATATAACTGGGTCCCTGCTATATGCCAGGCTCTATGCTGGCTCTGATATCAGGGAACTTATACGGGTGAGAAGAATTGGAAAGTAAAAGCTGACCTTGGGGACAGCCTCTGATGCTCAGTTTGACCTGCTTAGCATCTGCTCCCTCTTCTGGATTTGTGGGGCCCTGACTTCTCTTTGGGAAACCACCTAAAGGCCTAGTTAATCAATCTTGCCAACTAGCAAAATTCACGTTTCTGGCCACAGTCAGTGACAGACGTGAGTTAGCCTTGAGACTACAGACTCCCGTCTTTGTCCTGGGTCACTAAACAGGAAATACAAGCCTGGAGTTTCCTCATGCTGAGGAAGACTGCCAAGACCAAGTGCTTCCTCTGGTGTCTTCTCCTGTGGCGGGTGATCCAGACAGGGACGAGGAAGATATAGTCCCTCTTGTTGAGCTCTGTCTTAAGTGCAAATGAGCAAGTGACCACAGCACAGCCACACAAGAGACAATCAGAGGGTACCAACTAGTTTTGAAGATTATTTTTTCCCAGTGTTTTAATATTATGTGACATGGAAACATACAAAATGTAATTTTATACTTAAAAAAATTTATGTGACATGATAAACAGAAAAATTAGAACACACTAAAAACTTAAAAAAAAAATTTGGCCTTGCTATGTAGTAGCTCTGATCATATCATTATCTTCAACCATTCCAAGTGCATTTTTTAAAAAGAATTATTTTATTTTACTTTATGTGCATGAGTACACTGTCGCTGTCTTTAGACACACCAGAACAGGGCATCCAATTCCATTGTAAATGGTTGTGAGTCATAATGTGGTTGCTGGGAATTGAACTCACGACCTCTGGAGGAGCGCTCAGTCCTCTTATCCCCTGAGCCATCTCTCTAGCCCCCAAATGCTCTTCTATAGCTGTAGTGGAGGATGACTTTTGTCCTCTGATCTCCTCCTCCTTTTTAGTGCCTGGACTATAGGCATACAATACACTAGTTTATCTGGTGTTAGGGATCCTATCTAGGACTTGATATCAACTGAGGTGTATTCTGAGACTGCTACACAAACTTGAGAAAAAACCAAAAATGTTGGGCTATGAAATGGCTCCATCTGTAAAGGCACCTTTGCCATACAAGTTTGACATATTGATCCTTGAAATCCACAGTGGAAGGAGAACACACACACACATACACACACACACACACACACACACACACACACCCCACAACCACACAACTTTAAAAAATACTCACTAAAAAAAGCTGGGCAGTGGTGGTGCATGCCTTTAATCCCAGCATTTAGGAGGCAGAGGCAGGCGGATTTCTGAGTTCGAGGCCAGCCTGGTCTACAGAGTGAATTCAAAGACAGCCAGGGCTACACAGAAAAACAAACAACAACAAAAAAGTTAAATGTGTGTGTGGGAAAGGTAGGTGTCAGACTAGGAGAAAGATCACCAGTGGGAAGACGGCTGACAACTACAACAGTTATGATGTTGATATCAGGAGAAACATCACAGACAGAAACTTCACATTGTCTTTCGAGCAACTTAAGAGGTAATCCAGAAAGTTCAGTTTTAAAAATAACCCCACAATGGGCATGGTGGGGCATGCATCTGATCCCAGTACTTGCACAGTAGAGCCAGGAGGATCAGACGTTCAAGGTCATCCTCAGCTTTGTAATGAGTTCAAGACCAGCCTGGGCTATAGGAGCAACTGATTAAAAACTAAAGAGAACAAAAACAAAATCCATTTTTGCATTGCTTTATTAACGTGTTTACTCACCTGGTAGCTTATCTCAGATTTTCTAAAGGGATTAGTCCTTAACTGTATACTATCCTGTCCCACGATGAATCAGCCGGTCTCCCTGCTGTTGGAAACTTAGGTTGTTTCCAGTCCTTATCCTGTTACAAGAGCTTTCAGCACACACTTACTCATTTCCTTAGAACACGGGAGCTGGAAACCCTCAGCTCCCCCTCCCCTATTACAGGGCAATTTTCAAAGATTCTAAGGCAGAATGCAACTGATTCTCACAAGAGACTCTTCTTGCCCAGCCCAGCTCCCCCCTAGTGCCTCCCTCAGCTTGAGCGGCCTCAGGCAGGGCAGTTCCTGAGGTTGCCATGGCAGTGGGTTGTGATCGTGTGCAGGTAGGTACAGCCAGCCCGAGGAGGGCTTGTGGCTTCTGCTCTGGTTCTCAGTGAGCAGGGGGTCTGTGTCACATCTGTCCTATCCGGCTAGCTGTTGTCAGGTCCATGTGCCTCCTGATGATTTCCACTCAAGTCAGCAGCTCTAGGAATGAGATGGATCCCCATTTCCACCCAGGGGTATACCTGGCAGCTCAGGAGAATCCAGAAGTTTGGTGGTCTTCTACAGATGGTGCGGGCAACGGGGGAATTACAACAGTGAAGCCAGCCATAGTGAAATGCCCCCGGGGGCAGGACGAGCCACTTGGTGGTGGTTACTGCTTTTTAACTTATATGACATCTACCACCACTCCTTATGGGCACGGTGATCCCCACTTCATGGAGGCTGTGAAGTCAGAGGCTGTCTTCCCCAAGACAGTGAGCTTTCAGTGCTAAGATCTAACCACAGGCCATCTTTGTCATCCTCAGAAACCTTTTGGGCATAGAACACAGCTGACAAAACTGAGGTACCCCTCCCCCTGCTCTTCAGCTCCTTAGCAAAGGCTGGGATGCGGGAGGAGTTAGAGCAGCCTGTGAACAGAACTCAGGAGCATCACCCGCACACATACTCTCATCTTCTGCTCTTCTGGGCTCTTTGCTTTACTCATGAGCTGAAAGACCTCTTTTACTTCCTTGTATTTTCTTTGAAAAATTGTATTCCAATCAGGGGCAGACTTTCCCAAAACTCTAGGCACTGGCACACTTGATCCGAGAATCCCTGTACTTTCCCCGGGGGGGGGGGGGGGGTGTCCTCTGTTGGAATCTCCCGCTCTTCTGCATGGAGCCTCTTACCTCCAGAACCACACAATTAGCCTTTCCTTTTTTGTTTGGCTTTTCTCCCAAGATGGACTTAAGGCGTGTATTTCCCCCTGACCCCTGAGCACACATCGAGATTGGACTGCAGTGACCCGGGCCGAGGAAAGCACAGCAGCTGAAGAAGAGACTTTTTCCTGAGTTTCTTCACAAGCAGGGCAAAAGGGGAAATAAAAAGTGAAGTGTTTCTTACTTAGAAGAGTGGGAACCAGAGCCAAAGAGCACGAGGACTCCCCAGTTCTAAATCTCAAGTCTTTAAAGGCACAGCGTCTTAAATTGTGAGCCACGTAAAAATGAGCGTGGCAAGGTGAGGCTTCTGAAAGACAAGGCTGACCACTCAGGTGTTTTGGGCAGTTGCAACCCTGTGCCCTGTGCTGCTTGTGCCACCGCCCGCCTCTCACTGCAGTCTGGATCTGAACACGTGCCCCGAGCATGCTGGCACAACCCACAAAGCCAAGGGACTCAGCCCAACAACATACGTCAGCTCAGATTCCAGACAATGGCATGTGACAAACGGCTATGTTTTACTGGATGTAATTTTTCTGCTCTTACAGAAACATAACGTTTGATTACAGGAAAAACAAAAAAACAAAAAGACAGTGTTTTCCTGCTATTATCCCTTGGTCCTTGGCATGTATCAAATTAGTTTACCTTTGAATTCTATTGTGCTAGGATGTTTCCATCTACCTTGTGTGAGGGCAGGTCAGCGTGTGGTGGCCAGAGGACAAGTGAGAGCTGGTTCTCTCCTGCCATCAGTCATCGGGGATGCTGGTGAGTGCCTCTCCTCAGAGGTATGTTTATAGCTCCATGCTGGAGAATCTCAGGAATCTCTGAAATGGTTCCTAAGCACACTATACCCTATACTTACTCAATGTGGCACTAACACCTCAGCCTTGACAATTATAAAAATGAAAATACTGGTCAAGTCTAAAATGCTGGAGATGCTCTAGGACCCACAGGATCAAAAACTCAGTCAAGATCTCTATCTATCTATCTATCTATCTATCTATCTATCTATCTATCTATCTA
>JADRCD010233185.1:0-37423 GCA_019843815.1 Montemys delectorum | reverse complement strand
TCCCTAATAAGAAGACGTAGTCTAACAGACTGGGTATACAAGCAAGATCCAGCATTTTGCTGCTTATAAGACACATACCTCAATGACAAAAACAGGTACTACCTCAGAATAAAAGGCTGGGAAAAAGTCTTCCAAACAAATGATCCCAAGAAACAAACAGGAATTGTCATTCTAATATCCAATAGAATGTTATATTTTATTTATTTTATTTTATTTACTTATATTTCAAATGTTATCCTCCTTCCTGTTTACCCTCCACAAACACCCTAACCCATCCCTCAACCCCCTGCTTCAAAAGTTATCAAATAAGAAGAGGAAGGACACTTCATATTCATCAAAGGAAAAATCTACCAAGAGAAAGTCTCAATTATCAATATATATATACATATATATGTATATAATGTATATACATATAATATATAAAATAAATGCACTCATTCAGAAAAGAAACTTTACTAAAGCACAAAATGCACATTGAATCCCACACAATAATACTGGGAGACTTCAACACCCTACTTTCACCAGTAGACAGGTCATTGATACAGAAACTAACCAGAGACACAGGGAAACTGATAGAGGTTATGAATCAAATGGATTTAACAGATATATACAGAACATTTTGCCCTAATAATAAAGAATATACCTTCTTCTCAGCACCTCATGGTACATTCTCCAAAACTGATCATATAATCTATCACAAAACAAGTCTCAATGGATACAAGAAGATTGAGATAATCCGATGCATCCTATCAGATCATCATGGACAAAGGATATACTTCAATAATGAAGACACAAACAAAAACAAAACACCAGAAAATCCACATACCTATGGAAACTGGATAACTCACTACTAAATGATAACTTGGTCAGGGAAGAAATAAAGAAAGAAATAAAAGACTTTCTGGATAGCATAGCATAGTCAAACTTATGGGACACAATGAAAGCAGTGCTAAGAGTACAATCCATAGTACTAAACGCTCTCTTAAAGAAATTGTAGAGAGTCTACACTAGCAACTTAACAGCACACCTGAAAGCCCTAGAAAAAAAAGAAGCAAACATACCCACCGGGAGTAGATTGGAGGAAATCAACAAAGAATCAACAAAAACCAAAAGCTGGTTCTTTGAGAAAATCAACAAGATAGAAAAACCCCTAGGCAAACTGAATAAAGGGCCCAGAGACAGTATCCAAATTAACAAAATCAAAAATGAAAAGGAAGATATAATGAAGTGGAGAAACTGAGGAAATTCAAAAATTATCAGATCCTACTAGAAAAGCCTATACTCATGAAAACTGGAAAATCTGGATGAAATGGCTGATTTCCTAGAAAGATACCATGTACCGAAGTTAAATCAAGAGTAGGTAAATGACCTAAACATTCTCATATTTCCTAAGGAAGTAGAAGAAATCATTAAAAAGCTCCCAATCAAAACAAAAACTTCAGAGCTAGATTACTTTAATGTGGAATTCTACCAGACTACCAAAGAAGAGCTAATATCAACACTCCTCAAACTATTCCATAAAATAGAAACAGAAGAGTCACTACCTAATTCATCCTATGAAGCTACAGTTACTCTAGTACGTAAACCACACAAAGAATGAGAACTTCAGACCAATTTCACTTATGAATATTAATGCAAAAGTACTCAATAAAATTCTTTATCTATTTATATTTAAATGTTATCCTCCTTGCCATTTCTAGCTAGAGCAATAAGACAACAAAAGGAGATCAAGGGGATGCAAATTGTCAAAGAAGAAGTAAAGGTATAACTATTTGCAGATGATATGATAGTATACATAAGCAACCCCAAAACTTCTACCAAAGAACTTCTATAGCTGATAAACAACATCAGCAAAGTGGCTGGATATAAAATTAACTCAAACAAATCAGTAGCCTTTCTTTATACAAATGATAAACTGCCTGAGAAAGAAAGTAGGGAAACAACACCCTTCACAATAGTCACAAATGCTATAGAATATCTTGGGATAACTCTAACCAAATCAACAAGTGAAAAACCTATATGACAAGAACTTCAAGTCTCTCAAGAAAGAAATTGATAAAAGACCTCAGAAAATGGAGAGACCTCCCATGCTCATGTAATGGTAGGATTAACATAGCAAAAATGACCATCCTACCAAAAGCAATCTACAGATTCAACACAATCCTCATGAAAATCCCCATATAATTCTTCAAAGATATGGAAAGAGCAATTCTCAATTTCCTATGGAAAAACAAACAAAAAAAAACAGAATAGTGAAAACAATTCTTAACAAAAAAAGAACTTTTGCAGGAATCAACATCCTTGACCTCAAGTTGTACTACAGAATAAAAGTGATAAAATCTGCATGGCATTGGTACAGGTTGATCAATAGAATAGAATTGAAGACCCAGAAATGAACCCACACACTTATGGACACTTGATCTTTGACAAAGAAGAAAAAATATACCATGGAAAAAAGAAAGCATCTTCAATAAATGGTTGCTAGTCTAACTGACAGTCAGTATGTAGAAAATGAATGTTTCTATCACCTTGCCAAAACTCAAGTCCAAGTGTATCAAGGATCTCAACATAAAAACAGATGCACTGAATGTAATAGAAGAGAAAATTAGAAAGAGCCTCAAACTTATTAACACAGGGGAGTTGGGGGAACTTCCAAAACAGAAATCCAATGACTCACAGTCTAACTAAAATTAAGAATTGATAAATGTGACTTCATGAAACTGGAAAGCTTCTGTAAAGCAAAGGACATAGTCAGGAGAACAAATCAGTAACCAATAGATTGGGAAAAAATCTTCACTAACCCCACATCTGTTAGAGGGCTAATATCCAAAAGACATAAAGAACTCAAGAAGCTAATCTCCAAAAGAACCAAACAACCCAACCAAAAATTGGGGTGTAGAGGTGAAAAGAAAAATCACAACATAGGAATCTCGACTGGCCAAGAAGCACTTAAAGAAATGCTCAAAGTCCTTAGTGATCAGGGAAATACAAATTAAAATTACCCTAAGATTCCACTTTACACCAATCAGAATGGCTAAGAGCAAAAACTCAGGTGACAGCACATGTTGGCAAAGATGTGGGAAAAGAGGAACACTCCTCCATTGCTGGTGTGATGGCAAACTGATACAACCACTCTGGAAATCAATGTGGAGTTTCCTCAGAAAATTGAAAATATATCTACCTAAAGACCCAGCTCTTGGTCATATACCCAAATGATGCCCTACCACGCCATGGGAGCACATGCTGCACTATCTTCATAGTGCCTTATCTGTGATAGCCACATGCTGAAAACAACCCAGATGTCCCACAAGGGAAGGATGGATGCAGAAACATAGGACATTTACACAATGGATTACTATCCAGCTATTTAAGAATGAGAACATTATAAATTTTGCAGGCAAATGGATGGAACTAGAAAACACCATCCTGAATGAGGTAACTTAGACCCAAAAGGACATGCATGATATGTACTCATTCATAAACTGATATTAGCTAAAAAATACCTAGGGTACAATCCACAGAACTCAAGAAGATTAACAAGCAGAAGGGTTCAAGTGGGTATGCTTTAATTCTAATTAGGAGTGAGAAGAAGGCAATCATGACAGGCAGAGGGAGGGAGTAACCTGGTGGAAGAGGGGAGGGAGAGAGGAATAAGGAAACATGATCAGGTATGGGTGATGAGGAGACAGGAGAGAAGCCCTGAGGGTCAACAGGATGAATGGAAATATGTAACCTTGCGGATTGGTATACCCTCTAGAAAGTACCAGAAACCTGGGAGGTGAGAGACTCTTGAGACTTAGAGGGGGGGATCTTAGATGAAATGCCCAACAGTGGGGAGAGGGAACTCAGAGAGTCCACCTCCAGTAGAAAGGCATGGCATCAAGTGGAGGGATGAGGTTTCCATCCCACAGTCAAAATTTCTGACCCAGAATTGTTCCTGTCTAAAAGAACTATAGGAACAAAAATGGCAAAGAGATTGAGGGAAAGACGGTCCAGTGACCAGTCCAACTTGGGATCCACCTCAAGGAGAGGCTCCAAGGCCTGACACTATTACTGATGTTATGGCGTGCTTACGGACAGGAGCCTAGCATGGCTGTAGACATGTGCCGATACTTACATCCAACTGTTGAACTGCAGTTGGGAATCCCTACGTTTGAACTAGGGAAAGGCTGGATGAAGCTGAGGAAGTGAGCAACCCCATAGGAAGACCAGCAGTCTCAACTAAGCCGGAACCCTGAGATCTCTCAGACACTGAGCCACCAACCAGGCAACATACACTGAGCTGGTTCGAGGCCCTGGCACATATACAGCAGAGGACTGCCTGGTCTGGCCCCAGTGTGAGAAGAGCACCTAAACTTCAAAAGGTCTCAGGGAGTGGGGAGGCCTGGAAGGGATGGTGGGCAGGGGAAACATCCTCTTGGAGACAGGGGGAGGAGGAATGGGATGAGGAACTGTGGGAAGGCTCATCTGGAGGGGGCAAAGACTGGACTGGGTATAATTAAAAAATGCATGTGCTTCCTATGAACCTGGCGCTCCATATTGCTATAATTATCTTTTTGGTCACAGCGATACTGCACAACGGTTGCCATGTGATTTTCATTTAATTGCTAAAATGGTTTTTAGCCCTTCCCAGTTTCTTTAATGGTAAAGGTGGCTTACAGATGACACTCCTAAATTCCTTAAGTTGGTCTTCAGTACCTACTCTGCCCCAGTAGATTTTCGGTCAACGGCAGATTACTCCAAAACTGCCTGAGTGTGCCAGCCCTAGACGTTCATTGGAACCTGCATCCTAGACTGCTTCAAAGTGGCCTGGACTTCCTAGCCCATGCAGTCCTCAAGACCCCTCTGCAGTGCCCTCAGCCTGAACTCTTCTCCCCCTTCATGGCTTCGTCCGACACTCAAGCCTTCCTGGACTCTGACAACACCAATTTCAAGAGGAAATAGTTATAGAGGAGATGGTGTCACCACTTTCTTTACCATCCAAAAAGCCTGAATAATCTCTAAAGTTAAATGGAAATGTAAACACCACATGTCCAAATCTTTGGAACTCAATGAAGGTAGTCCTAAGAAGAACATTGACTTACGTCAGTAAGTTTGGGAGATCTCAAGTAAATAACTTCATGAAACACATCATATATGATCTTTAAAAGGTAAAAGTAGGTTAGAAGTGAGGGAAGACTCAAAGTAATAAAATAAAAGAGAAGACAGAAGAATAGCTATAGGGCCTAGAGCAATGGCTCAGTATTTAGGAGTACTTCTTGCTCTTCTAGAGGACCAAAGTTTGTTCAGTACTCACACCCAGTGCCGCACAAAAGCTGGTAACAGTTCCAGGGTATTTGATGTCTTCTGGCTATCCCAGGCAACAGAATACTTGTGGCATATACTTACAAAAGCATACATAATTAAAAAAATATCTTTAGAATGGATTCTAATGAAATCCAAAAACATTTGGGTATATCTTAAGAATCTATTTCCCAATAAATTGAAAAAAAAACTAAAGGAAATTAATAATTTTTTAGATGCTACTAAACCTAGTATAAGTGAACCAACATAAAAAAATAATTTCAGCAGACCTACAATCACCAATGAAGTTGAAGCAGTAACAAAATTCTCTTAAGGAAACAGCAACAAAAATAGAACAGAATCAGATGACTTCACTGTACTATCTACCAGACCTTCAAAGAGAATGTACACCAATATTATTCAAATTACTTTGCAAAATAGAAAAAAAACACTGGTTCTAAACTTTTTTAAAAGTCATGGTAATTCTGATATCATAAATAAAATAGAGATCACAGAAAAGGATATTAAAGACAAGTCTCCCTGCTGAACATAGATATAACCGTTCTCAATAAAACACTTCAAAACTACATTTAAGATCCATATTTTTAAAAATCATAGATCATGACCAAGTTGGTTTTATTCTAGGGAATGCAGAGCTGGCCTAACCAGCACACATCAATAAACAGAATTCAATACATAAATACCTTTAAGGACAGAAATCACATGATCATCTCAATTAATACAGAAAATGATTTTGACAACATCCGACATTTCTTTTTTCCTTCATTTTTTATAGGTTATTTTGTTTATTTATGTTTAAAATGTTATTCCCCCTTGCCACTTTCCCCTCCATAAACCCTTCCCCTGCTTCTATAAGGATCTTGCCCACCCACCACCCACTCCTGCTTCAGTGGCCTAGCATTACCCTATCCTGGATCAACAAGCCTCCACTGGACCAAGGGGCTCCCCTCCCAGTGATGCCAGATAAGGCAATCCTCTGCTACATATCCAGCTGGAGCCATGCATACCCTCCTGTGTACTCTTTGGTTGGTAGTTTAATCCCTGGGAGCTCTGGGAGTTCTAGCTGGTTGATATTGTTGTTCTTTCTATGAGGTTGCAAACCCCTTCACTTCCTACAGTCGTTGACCTAACGTCCCCATTGGGATCCCATGCTCCATCTAATGTTGGGCTGTGTACATCTGCATCTGTATTGGTCAAAATCTGGCAGAGCCTCTCAGTAGACAGCTATATTAAGCTCCTCCCGGCAAGCAATTCTTGGCATCCTCAATAGTGTCTAAGTTAGGTGTCTGCATGTGGGATGGATCCCCAGGTGGGGCGGCATTTCTTAATGATAAAATAATCATAGAGTGAGAGAGCAGGTCTCCCAGGAATGCTAACACACTAAAGTTCACAGATAAGACTACTATTACTGTCCAAATACTGGGCCCAAGTGGGACCTGCCAGGAGCCCACAGAAATCAGGAACCACAGAGCAGTCATCGAAAGGATCCTTCCAGTTAACATCTGAACCTGGGCCTGTGCACACTGTGGAACGGCTATCCAGACCCTAGTTCAACCCCACATCCCAGTCCTGCCCAGAGAGACCAGGTCTCCCAGGAGTACCAACAAACCAAAGATCGCAGGAGTGCTGACACACCTAAGACCACTGGCTCATAGGCTTACAGGAGGGATAAGCTCCAGTCAGAGAGCAAAACCAGCTAACACCAGAGATAATCACATGGCAGGGGACAAACACAAGAACATAAGCAGCAAAAATGAGTATACATGGTATCATCAGAACCCAGTTCTCCCATCACAGCAAGCACCAGATACTCTAACCCACATAAAAAATAAGATTCTGATTTAAAATCACATCTCATGATGATGATAGAGGACTTTAAGAAGTACATAAATAGCTCTCTTAAAGAAATATGGAAAGCACTAAAAGAGGAAAAACATAAGTCCCTTAAAGAACTACAGGAAAACACAATGAAACAAGAGAAGGAAATGAACAGAACCATTCAGGATCTAAAAATGGAACTAGAAACAATAAAAAAATCACAAAGGGAGACAACCCTGGAAATAGATAACCTAAGAAAGAGATCAGGAGTCATAGATGCAAGCATCACCGACAGAATACAAGAGGTAGAAGAGGGAATCTCAGGGGCAGAAGATACCATAGAAAACATTGACACAACAGTCAAAGAAAATGCAAACTGCAAAAAGCTCCTAACCCAGAATATCCAAGAAATCCAGGACACAATGAGAAGACCAAACCTAAGGATAATAGGAATAGAAGAGAGCTAAGATTCCCAACTCAAAGGGCCAGTAAACATCTTCAACAAAATTATATAAGAAAACTTCCCTAACCTAAAGAAAGAGATGACCATAAACATACTAGAAACCTACAGAACCCCAAATAGATGAAATTCCTCTGTCACATAATAGTCAAAACACCAAATTCACTAAAGAATATTAAAAGCAGTAAGGGAAAAAGGTCAAGTAACATATAAAGGCAGACCTATCAGAATTACACCAGACTTCTCACTAGAGACTATAAAAGCCAGAAGTTCCTGGGCAGATGTCATACAGACCCTAAGAGAACACAAACGCTAGCTCAGGTATACCCAGCAAAACTCAATTACCATAGATGGCAAAACCAAAATATTCCATGACAAAACCAAATTTGCACAATATCTTTCCACAAATCCAGCCCTACAAAGGATAATAAATGGAAAACACCAGTATAAGGAAGGTAATTATTCCCAAGAAAAAGCAATAATTTAATTTTTTTCAACAAACCCACAAGAAGATAGCCATACAAACTTAATTCCACTTCTACCAACAAAATTAAAAGGAAGCAACAATCACTTTTCCTTAGTATCTCTTAACATCAATGGATTCAATTCCCCAAATAAAAAGAAATAGACTAACAGACTGGATATGTAAACAGGATCCAGTATTTTGCTGCATTCAGGAAATCCACTTAAGTGACAAAGACAGACACTACCTAAGAGTAAAAGGATGAAAAAATAATATTTCAAGCAAATGGTCCCAAGAAACAAGCTGGTGTGGCCATTTTAATATCAAATAAAATCAACCTTCAACTAAAAGTTATCAAAAAAAGATGAGGAAGGACATTTCATATTCATCAAAAGAAAAATCTATGAAGATGAACTCTCAATTCTGAACATATATGCCCCAAATTCTAGGGGACTCCCATTCATAAAAGAAACTTTGCTAAAGTTCAAAGCGCACATTGAACTTCACACAATAATAGTGGGAGACTTCAACACCCCACTCTGACCAATGGACAGATCATGAAAAGAGAAACTAAACAGAGACACATGGGAAACTAAGAGCAGTTATGAACAATATGGATTTAACAATATGGATATCTTTAGACCAATTTATCCAAAAACAAAAGAATTTACCTTCATCTCAGCAGCTCATGGCACCTTCTCCAAAACTGACCATATATTTGTTTATAAAACAGCCTCAACAGATACAAGACGATTCAAATAATACCATACATCCTATCACATCACCATGGACAAAAGTTGGTCTTCAATAACAACAACAACAACAAAAAGAAGCCCACATATACCTGGAAGCTGAGCAACTCTCTACTCAATGATAATTGCATCAGGGAAGAAATTTAAAAAAAGAAATTAAAAAAATTTTTAGAATTTAATAAAAAGAGGTACAATATTCCCAAACCTATGTGACACAATGAAAGCTGAGCTAAGAAGAAAACTTGTAGCTCTGAGTGCCTCCATAAACAAACTGGAAAGAGCATACACCAGCAGCTTAACAACACATCTGAAAGCTCTAGAACAAAAAGAAGCAAATGTACCCAAGAGGAGTAGATGGCAGGAAATAATCTAACAGCGCAGAAATCAACGAAGTAGAAACAAAGAAAACTATACAAAGAATCAACAAAACCAGGGTGCTGTCCTTTGAGAAAATCAACAAGATATATAAACCCTTAGTCAGAATAACGGGAGAGTGCAGTAACAGTATCCAAATTAACAAAATCAGAAATGAAAGGGAGATATAACAACAGAAAATGAAAAAATTTTAAAAATCATGAGATCCTATTACAAAAGCCTGTACTCAACAAAATTGGAAAATCTGGATGAAACCAACAAGTTTCTAGACAGATACAAGGTACCAAAGTTAAATCAGGATCAGATGAACCATCTAAACAGTCCCATGAACTGGAAAGAAAGAGAAGCAATCATCAAAGTTCTCCCAAACAAAAAAAAAAAAAAAAAAAAAAAAAAAAAAAAGCCTAATTGCAATACTCTTCAAACTATTCCACAAAATAAAAACTACTTAATTTGTTCTATGAAGCCACAGTTACAGTGATACCTAAACCACACAAAGACCCAACACGGAAAAGAACTTCAAACCAATCTCCCTTATGAATACTGATGCAAAATACTCAATAAAATTCTGGCAAAGCACCTGGGAATCCTTCCCATATTCAGTCATCAAATCCAGACACTATTGTGGATGCCGGCAAGTTCTGGATGACAAGAGCCTGATATAGCTGTCTCCTGAGAGGCTCCCCAATGAAGGAGGTAGAGAAAGGAGCCAAGGAGCTGAAGGGTTTGCAGCCCCTTAGGACAAACAACAATATGAACTACCTAGTACCCTCATAGTTCCCAGGGACTGAACCACTAACCAAAGAGTACACATGGTGGGACTAATTGCTCCAGCAGCATATGTATAACAGAGGATATCCAAGTTGGTCATCAATGGGAGGAGAGGCCTTTGGCCCTGTGAAGGTTCTATGCCCCAGTGTAGGGGAATGCCAGGGCCAGTAAGCAGGAGAGGGTGGGTTGGTGAGTAGGGGGAGGGAGGAAGGAACAGGGGTTTGTTTTTGTTTTTGTTTTTATTTTACTTTATTTTATTTTATTGGAGGGGAACCTGGGAAAGGAGATATTGTATGACATATAAATAAAGAAAACATCTAATAAAAACAAATTCTGGCAAACCAAATCCAAGAACACATCAAAACATTCATTTATCATGATCGAATAGACTTCATCCCAAGGATGCATGATGGTTCAGTACACAGAAATCCATCAACATAATCCACTATATAAACAAACTCAAAAAAAAATCACATGATCAGCTCATTAGATGCTGAAAAAGCATTTGACAAAATTCAGCACCCTTTCATGTTAAAAGTCTTGGAAAGAACAGGAATTCAAGGCTCATACCTAAACATGGTAAAAGCAAATCAGTACCCTGCATCAAGCTAAATAGAGAGAAATTTGAACAAATCTCACTAAAATCACGAACTAGACGAGGCGGTCCACTCTCTCCCTTCCCATTTAATATAGTACTCAAAGTCCTAGCCAGAGCTATTTGACAACAAAAGGTCAAAGTGATACAAATTGGAAGGGAAGAAGTCAAAATATGACTATTTGCAGATGATATGATAGTATACTTAAGTGACTCCAAAAATTCCAACAGAGAACTCCTTCAGCAGATAAACAACTTCGTCAAAGTGACTGGATATAAAACTAACTCAAACAAATCAGTAGCCTTCTTCTACTTAAAGGATAAGCAGGCTAAGGAAGAAATGAAGGAAACAACAACATTCACAATAGTCACAAATAATATAAAATATCTTGGTGTGACTGTAATCAAGGAAGTGAAAGAACCGTATAACAAGGACTTCAAGCCTCTGAAAAAAGAAATCAAAGAAGACATCAGAAGATGGAAAGCTCTCCCATGCTCATAGATTGGCAGGATTAATATCATAAAGATGGCCATCTTTCCAAAAGCAATGTAAAGATTCAATGCAATCCCCATCAGAATTCCAACTCAATTCTTCACAGAAACAGAAAGAGCAGTTCTCAAATTCATTTGGAACAACAAAAAACCCAAGATAGCAAAAACTAGTCTCAAGAAAAAGAGAATTTCTAGGGGAATCACCATCCCTGACCTCAAGCTCTACTACAGAGCAATAGTGATTAAACTCGCATGGTACTGATCCAGAGAACCAAATATCCCTATTCAAAAATGGGAAACAGAGCTAAACAGAAAATTCTCAACTGAGGAAATTCGAATGTCTGAGAAGCACTTAAAGAAACGTTCAACATCCTTAGCCATCAGGGAAATGCAAATCAAAACAACCCTGAGATTCTACCTCACACCAGTAAGAAAGGCTAAGATCAAAAACTCAGGTAACAGCAGATGCTGGCAAGGATGTGGAGAATGAGTAACACTATTCTATTGTTGGTGGGATTGCAAGCTGGTACAACCACTCTGGAAATCAGTCTGGAGCTTCCTCAGAAAAGTGGACATAATACTACCTGGAGACCCAGCTATATCACTTCTGGCATATACCCAAAAGATGCTCCAACATATAATAAGGACACATGCTCTACTATATCCATAGCAGCCTTATTTATAATAGCCAGAAGCTAGAAACAACCCAGCTGTCCCTCAACAAAGGAATGGATACAGAAAATGTGGTACATTTACACAATGGTGTACTACTCAGCTATTAAAAACAATGAATTTATGAAATTCTTAGGGAAATGGATGGATCGGGAGACTATCATCCTGAGTGAGGCAACCCAATCACAAAAGAACATACATGGTATGTACTCACTGAAAAGTACACATTAGGCAAAAAGCTCAGAATATCCATGATACAACTTATAGACCATATGAAGGTCAAGAAGATGGAAGACCAAAGTGTTGATGCCTCAGTCCTACTTGAATAGTGAACAAGATCATCACAGGAGGTAGATGGTGGGAAGGTTTTGAGAGGAAGAGAGGAGGGGGACAGGAAAAAGTGGTGGCAGGATCAGGTGTAGGAGGAGACAGGGAAGATGTCAGGAAATTGAACAGAGGTATGCAACAGTGGGAGGTGAGGAACAAGGGGTAGCCAACTGAAAGTCCCAGATACCAGGAAAGAAAGAGATTTCCAGGACTCAACAGAGGTATCATTATCTGAAATACCCAACAAAGGGTTCAGAGAACCTGTAGAGGCCATATCCAGATGTTAGGCATGGTCCCCGATTGAGGGATGGGACCATTCACCCTCCTCAAAATTTTAACCCAGAATTGCTCCTGTCTAACAAAAGTATGGGGACAAAGAGTAGAGCAGAGACTGAAGGAAAGGCCATCCAGGGACTGTCCCATCTGTGGATCCATCCCATCTGCAGATACCAAACCCATATACTATTGTTGACTCCAAGAAGTGCTTGCTGACAGAAGCCTGATATAACTTCCTCCTGAGATGTTCTGCCAGAGCCTGACCAATACAAATGCGGATGCTTGCAGCCAACCATCTGACTGAGCAGGGAGAACCCAATGGAGAAGTTAGGGGAAGGACTGAAGGAGCTGAAGGGCTTTGCAACCCTATAGGAAGAATAACAATATTAACCACCCAGACCCCTCTGAGCTCTCAGGGACTAAACCACCAACCAAAGAACACACATGGAGGGGTCCATGGCTCCAGGTGCATATGTAGCAGAGAATAGCCTTGTCTGGCATCAAAGGGAGGGCAGGGACTTGGTCTTGTGAAGGCCTGATGCCCCGTATAGTGGAATCCTAGGATGGTTGGATGGAGTGAGTGGGTGGTTTGGAGCATTCTCTTCGAGGCAGGGAGAGGGAGAGTCGGTTGGAGAGTTTTCAGAGAGAAAACCAGGAAGGGTGATAACATTTGAAATGTAAATAAACAAAATAACCAAAAATTTTTAAAAAAAAAATCATAGAGAGGGTAGGAATGGAAGGAATATACCTTGACATGATAATGACTATTCATTACAAACTTATATCCAACATTATTCTAAATGAAAACAAGAGGAGAGAAACAGAGGCAGGCCATGGCCATGTGGAGGAGGGGGGAGGTTATGGAGAGAGAGAGAGAGGAGCAAGGGAGCAAGAAGCAAGAGCAAGAGCAAGAGGGTAAGAGAGTGAGGAGGGGGCAAACAGCTCTTTTTATAGTGGGCTGGGCCTACCTGGCTATTGCCAAGTAACTGTGGGAAGGCGCATACCTGTCTACTGCCAGGTAACTGTGAGGGTGGAGTCACAGGGATTCTTAGAGGAAGACCTGCTCCAGACCAAATACCAGGGACTTGGGGCATTGCCCTTTTGACTGATGGCCACACACCTCTGGGGGGGGGGAACTATGGGAGGCTGTAGCAGGAGCCAGGGGGCGTGGCTGAACACCTGCTGTCCCTTGCAGGTGGAAGTCACCTATCAGGTTACTGGGTTTCATAGCCTGTGCTCCACCTCCACCGAGGACCAGGCTGTCTGTGCACAGCTCATTGCCCCACAGTGCTAGAAGTTTTAGCTATAGCAAGGAGATAAGGAAACAAAAGATACACAAATATGAAAAGTCAAACTATTTCTTTTTTGTAGGTGGTATGATCTTATATATAAAAGGCCTAATGACTCCATCAAAAATCTCTTAGCTCTGAGAAACATTTTCAGCAAAGTAGAACGATACAAAATTAGTACAGAAATCAGTAGCATTTCTATGTGCCACTGTCAAATATACTGACAAAGAAATTCATGAAAATGTTTAACAGTAGCTACCAAAACTAACATACCTGGGAATAAACCTAACCATGAGTATGAAATAATGCTATATAGAAAACTTAAGGCATTGAAAATGGATATTAAGAAAAAAAAACACTAAAAGATGGGAAGATTTCTCATGCTCATGAATTGAAACAATTAATATCCTGAAAATGATTGTTTTTCTAAAGGAAATCTACACATTTAGTGTAATCCCTATCAAAATCCTAGGGAAATTCTTCACAGGGAAAAATAAAACACAACTGTACCTTTAATTCTTTTCAAAATCTGTTTTAAATGATGGTTCTTAAATGCTTTAACCTCTATTTTAGCCCACCACCCACCAGAGGTATGGAGGCAGCAGACCTATTTAGAAAGGTCCTTTGGAACAATTCCTGTCTGCAATGTCTGGAAATCAGCAGTTCGGTTTACAGGCAAGCAGCAGCAGCAGCAGCTCAATCAACTAGAAAATACTTCACAGGTACCCGAGCAGCCCAGGTAGGTAGAGCTGGGATAGCAAACATGAATTAGCAGTGGTGGCACTACCTAGCAGAGACAGCCAGGTCTTAGCCTGTGCACAAGTCAGCAGGAACAACCAGGAGGCATGCCAAGAGAAGTTCTTCGCTGTGCCTCTCAGAGACACAAAGATCAGCGAAGATGCAAAACCAACAAGCATTGCATAGCTAGCTCTATAAGGAAGCCTAGATCAGCAAGCACAACCTGGCATCAGTAATAGTGTCTGAGTTTGTTGCCAATTTCTGGATGACCTTTCCTTCAATCTCTGCTTTTGTCAGTGCATTTCCTTTAGACAGGAACAATTCCGGGTCAAGAAATTTGAAGATGGGTGGGTGGCCCCATGTCTCAAATGGGGGCCATGTCTATCTCCTAGAGGTGATCTCTTGCCCCACCTTCTTGCTCCTAACAAATCTTTACTTAAGTGCAGAAACATTTACACATTCATGTTTTGTTGGTTTTTTTTTTTTTGTCACCTTTACACACACTAGAGTCACGTAGAAAGAAAGAACCTCAACCAAGAAGTTGCTCCCATTGGATTGACTTAGGGGGCATTTTATTGATTAGTGATTGATTGGAGCACCCAGCCCACTGTTGGGAGAAATGCCATCCCTGGGCAAAAAGTCCTGAGTTGTATAAAAAGCAAGTAGATCAATCCTTGAAGAACAAGCCAGTAAAGAGCACTCCTCCGTAGTTTCTGCCTCTGATTATGCTTGAGTGACTGCCTTGGTTTCACTCAATTATCGACTATAACCAACAGGATAACATAAACTTTCATTCACCAAGCTGTTTTTGGTCATGGTGTTTATAATGGCAGGGGGAAATTATTACTAGGATCATAGGGTGTTGCTGTGATGGACCTGACCATGTTTTGTTTTGTTATGGTTGTTCGGGGTACATGGGGTTAGTATTGTGGAAAGATTTTGGAGCTGTAAGCTAGAAAAAAAAAAAACATTAAATTCTCAGAGATAGTATACCAAAAACAATACAAAACAAAAAACAAAAAACAAAAATAAAACTGGAGGTAGGTCCAAAGCATTTATTTACCTCTGGTTCTCATTCTCTTAAGAATACTTTATTGCCATACTCTGTAATAACTTCCTGGAAGCACTATTTAGGTAAAAATTCTAATTATTCCCTTCTAACTTTGGCTCTTCAGATGAGAATAGCATTCTCAAACTCTGAGTGGTTTATCATCATTTGCACTCCTATTCATCTTCTACATAAAACATGGAAACTCAAACTAAATAGAAAATGAAAATTAATACTCAAAGGGGAAAAAAAGAAGAATGAAAATCAGAATAGAAACCGGGCAGTGGTGGCACGGGCCTTTAATCCCAGCACTTGGGAAGCAGAGGTAGGCTCTACAGAGAAACCTTGTCTCGGAAAAAAAATCAGAATAGGGAAAACAAAAAATAAAATCCAAAAATAGAATTGTAAGTCTAAATTAAGATATAGAAGCAATGAAACACGACAGTATGAAATTACCAACTGAAAGACATAGATTGATAAAATTGCTAAAACCAAGATCCAACTGTAAACTGCTAGGAAGAGACTATTTTCTTTCTTCTTTTCATTTTTTTTTTTTACTTTTCAAGGTTTATTTGGTGTTTTCATTGGCATGACACTTGAGTGGTTGGTTCCATCATCCATATGCAGATCTTGCATTTCACATAATATTGCAATGTACTCTACAGACACATATAATACATAAAATATCCTGCAGAACATTTGTGCACAAGATATGCATAATGGACTTATACACTGGAGCCAGGTTATCACTAACTGGGAACTCGTTGGCCTAGGCATGTTTGGTGAGGATCCACAGGGCAGCAATGCAGCAGGCTCACAGGGTAATCGAAGCCTGCACACAGTTGGCAGTGTGTCTCGGAGACAGTGGGACTGTCACACTCACCAGGTTACCACTACACAAGCACCACTTGGCAGCACGCAGAGCTGTGGGAACTGAGATTTTCCCTCAGACCACCTCAACACCACTGTACTAACCACAGCTCAGATGAGAAGTGTGTGGTCTCCGTGGAAACCCTGCTGCAGCCTGGACAGTGAAGTGCTAGGACACTGGGAAGAATTTCGAACTGCAGCTCCTTCTGGATTCCCCAGAGGGTATCTGCACTCTTCTTCAGGCAAGCCTCTTCTTCAGGAGTCAGTGTCACCTTCACAACATCTGAGATTCCATTTTGTCCCAGGATACATGGGACACTGAGGAAGACATCATCATTGATTCCCTAATCATGGTGGAGATGGGATGCACCCGCCTAAGGCTCTTCATTATGCTCTCTGCCAAGTCGGCCACAGAGAGGCCAATGGCCCAGGATGTGTAACCTTTCAACTTGATCACCTCATAGGCATTGTCAACCACCTGCTTGTGAATATCCTTCCACTGCTCTTTATCTGCATCAGTGCCCAGTTCAGGGTTTAGAGACTTCAGGGAGATGCCAGTAATGTTCACACCACTCCACACAGGCACACTGGAGTCGCCATGTTCTCCCAGGACCCACTTGTGACAGCTCAGCGGGTGAACCCCCAGCCTTTCTCTCATCAGGTAATGGAACCGAGCTGAATCCAGATTGCAACCACTTCCAATAACTCGGCTTTTGGGAAAGCCACTGATTTTCCAAGCAACGTAGGTCAAGATATCCACTGGATTTAAATCAATAAGCAGCTTGCAATGTGGCCTGTACTTCACAATGTTGGGAATGATGAACTTGAAGATGTTCACCTTTCACTGGACCAGACTGAGTCGGCTCTCTCTCTGTTGCTGACGGGCCCCGCTGTGATGATGACCAGCTTGTAGTTTGCAGTTACACAATAGTCTTTGCTGGAGACAATTTTTGGTGTTTTAAGGAAGAGGCTGCCATGCGAGATCCATCATCTCTCCCTTCAGCTTGTCTTCCATGACATCAACAAGGTCAAGCTCATCTGCCAAGTCCTTCATTAAGATACTGATGGCACAGGCCATGATACCAACAGCACCAACCCCAACAACTGTAATCTTGATCTGGGGGACCTGTTCTTCCTTAAGAAGATTCACAATCAGCTAGTCCTTGAGGGTTGCCATCTTGGACTTTGAATCTTTTGAGACCGATAGTGCACAATGAGGGACGACGGGTGAGCAGCAGCAGTGACAGTGGCTCTAGCAGGCCAAAAGAGCCTATTTTCAAACAGTGAACTATGGACACACTAAAGAGAAGAGAGCATGTGACGATCCTCTATACATACATGAGTGGGAAGTGTGTCATACTGCTGGGTAAAAATTAGGTAAAAAAGAATTCAGAGGAAGTAAACTCTAAGTAAACTCACTAGCCTACATGTTGGTATACCTAGCAACAAATAAAAGTTCCAAATTGAGGAGAAGATGATAAAGATGCTAAGAGGGTTGAAGAAACAGTTTCGCCATCAAGAGTGCTTCCTATTCTTTTAGAGCGAACAGAACCGGTTTCCAATATCCATGAGGCCACAATTGCCTATAAATCCAACCTTTTAGATAGAATCTGATACCAACTTGTGACCTCCTTGGGCTCCTGTCCACATGCTATACACAGACATCCATTCAGGCACAAAATATATAAATAAATAAATCCTTGAAATGTTTGAAAAGGAAATAATAGAAGAAATTATAGTTGGAGTCTTCAGCCTCACTTTCAATTATAAATAGGTAGAAACAATATTTATAAAGAAATAGAGAAACAAAATAACCCCATAGTCAAGTTGATCTAACCAACACTTATGGTTACGTTCCAGCTAATAGCTAAAAGTATATATTTTAAATATGTTATGAAAATAAAAATGTAAATGTAAAAAATTTAAAATATAAATAATAAATAATTTTAAAATCAAATAACTTCTTTCTAATGTGAATCAACATTTTCCAGGACAAACTACATTCTTAGTCATAAAACAAACTTATTAGTTTAAAAGAAAATGATGCAAAGTATGTTTTCAAGCCATGATAGAATTAAACTTAAAAAAAAATCAAGAATAGGAAAAAATGAATAAAAATCTCCAAACTGTTTTGAATTTGAGCGTATTCAGGTTCACATCTTGGATATTTGTTTTATTAGTTATATTAACAAAATGTACTTGAGCCCTTAGCACAGAGAAGATTCTCAAGAAATGGAAGATACTACTTCATGAGTGGGTAGAAAGAGACAAAAATAGCAGAAAAAGTTTTGACTATCAGTCTTTTCTCCATCTTTCCAATATTTGGGGGGGGGGGGCAGGGAACCTAACTAGATGGCATTACCCCTTTGCAGTTTTCGAAGTGTGCTTTGGGCCCACTGAATTTTAGAAGCCTCCTTCCTGGAGCAGAGCTGCCAGCCCATAGTAGAACTAACTAAGATGAGTTTTTCCTGCAGCTTCCATCCATCATTAGAACTTGGTGGCGGTCCTAAG
This sequence comes from Montemys delectorum, assembly GCA_019843815.1. Classification (NCBI taxonomy): domain Eukaryota; kingdom Metazoa; phylum Chordata; class Mammalia; order Rodentia; family Muridae; genus Montemys; species Montemys delectorum. The sequence continues at coordinate 18,662 of JADRCD010233185.1, read as the reverse complement.
AAGGAATGGAATGACCAAAACTGGGTAGTAAAAGAAGTCAAATGAACTCCGTCAGCTGGAGCATCTCTTATTTAACCATCCAAAGAAGCCTGGCTGCATGCTGTAGTGTAGATTGTCAGGAGGTCCCAGGAGGGGCTTTAGGAGGGTGATTTAATCCAGCAGGCTGTTCGCCCTACCCTCCCTCCACGTCTGCAAAGCCTGGCAATCTGTGGCTAGAAACTGCTTCCCTGGATGGTGCTTGCACATCGACTGGGGATTCTCTGGGGAGAGATGTGTGAAGTGCTATTGGGTGAAGCGGGCGGCGACCCCAGCAGACAGCCCTCTGGGAAGGGCATTTCTCAGCTTCCTATGGTAATGCGCTCTAGTGACTGTATCTGGAGACTTTCCTGCTAGATGGGATCTTCTTACACACTGCACACATCTCTCATATTCCCACTTAAGCCCACATCCTCTGGAAGAAACGGAACAGCTGGTCACCCTTCTGTGTATAATTATCCTTGCAGAAAGCAAACACTTGGCTGCCGGTATTTCTAATGCATATTAGTACTCCTGGCACTGCCAGGAGTCTTACTGAAGGATTCTATTGGCTTCCCATATTCCGACAGAATGAAGCTGATGAGTTGTTTGCCACGTGTGTGTGAAATAAGAAATTTATCATCTTGAGAAATAGTTGTATGGCTATTGTTCACAACCTGACTACAGATTGGTTGCTGTCTGGAATGCTGGCTCCCCGGCTTGTAAACTGCCTAATGCAAATGTCCTCCTCCCCTTCTCTGCTCTGTGCCACCAATTGTTCTGTCGGCTGAGTTGAAGAAGCTTCCCTCTCCATGGATTTGTAAGAGCTATGCAGTCATGCCATATCAGATTTCATTAGCATGCCTGCCTTGAAGGTTTCCTGCCACAGTGGCTTTTAAAGCCTTAGATCACTTGGTTTCCAATCTGTCCCAATGAATAGGCTTTTCTTGAATTACTTTGACTAGGCAGTAATTCAGTACTGAACAATCCTTAAGTATCAGTCATAATAATTTTGTCCACAGCTCTACTGTAATCATTCTCTTCCCTTTTCAAATGATGGTCCTCACACTGGAGTGTGTGTTTAGATTACTTTTTGAAAACATAGGTGAACCACCATAGTCTTTGGTCTGATGAACCAAAATGGTCAGGAAATAGAACGTCATTTCTTATAAACAAAATGCTTACAGCTACATTCTGAATTGACCAATGGTAAGTGCTTGAGATAAAGCATGCTTCAGCATCACTTGCTTGGGAGCAGAGTGTAAGAAAACGCAGACTACTGGATTCACCTCAAAGATTTGATTTAGCGGGTCTTGGTGGAGTACAAGTTTTTCCCTTTATAGTAAATTGCACCTGACCATGTGGTTTTAGACTGTATTTTGGGGAATGACACTTTTAGAGAATCTCTAAATTTGGTATTTGGTGCAGACTTAATTATTTTTACAAGGGAAAGGAGAATTTGGGGGTCACCAAGATGTTTCATTCATAGTGAATTCATCTGAGTAATCTGGTGGCTAGTAGAGAACTGAAATGGTCTCTGTGGTTTATGACTGGGAAAGCCCAAACATCAGGATGGGAACCTTACGAAATCCCACTCAGACAAAAACGAATATAGTTAAAGTAGAAGTAAAAGGTAGGAAGAGGAGAAAGTAAGCTGAAAGCATACAGGGCTCATCCGGGCACCTGCCCTGCCACGCACAGTGCAGCTACACAGGTGAGCTTCTTGGTTTTTTTTTTTTTTTTTCAGCTTGACCCCAAGTTACAGTCGTCTGGGAAGGAACATCAGTGAAGAAGGTTCCTTCATGAGCTAGGCATGTAGGCAAGTCTGTGGAGCATTTTCTTGATTGATGACTGATATGGGGTGGGGCAGAATACTTTGGATGGTGCTACCCTTAGGTAACTGGTCCAGAGTTAAACAAGAAAGTATCTTATTTAGAATTGCTGTTGACGTAATGAAATACCATGACCAAAATCAACTTGGAGGTGAAATGGTTTGTTTTACCTCACAGCTCGTAGACCATCATCCGGAGAATTCAGGGCAGGACCTCATGGCAGGAACCTGGAGACAGGAATTGGAAACTGACACAGGTACCAATATGGAAGAGTGCTGCTTATTGACTTGCCCCTCTTAATAAGTCTCTATCAAGACCATTTGTATAATGGTTTAAATTATAAGTATGTGGTTTCTGATTATATAAGGCTGAAGAATCAGCTATGATTAACAAGATACCAGAACCACTGAAGTGAATGAAACCTTTGCTTTATGGAGACAACCAGTATTTGGTTATCCAAGGCCGGAAAAGTAGCTATAAACAATAAGAGATCAATAGCACTGAGGCAAAATCTTCTGCAAAGTATTTCCGTTGGGTCAGCAAAAAAAATAAAAAATAAAAAATAAAAAGGTGTGGCAGAGAAGATGAAGCTGCGGCTCAAGCTGGGAGCCAAACTTGGTAAATATGTAAATGATTCTGACATATTTTTACTTGTTTTGGAAGCATGGCAGCTACAGGGATAGGGGTCATGGAGAGCAACTGAGTCTTCACATTATGAGAGGCTAAAAAAAAAAAAAGCCATTGGTTAAAGTCAGCTTCTGTTGCAGTGGACACCTCATGGGTGAAGGAAGAATGAAGAATAGCAACAGCTTGGCATCATGAGTCAGAACTCGAATCCCTAAATACGGACCAGGTGGCTACTCATATAACTCTTCAGCTGTAATGGAGGTCCCAGGATTTGAAAAGATTATAGAGAGAAAAAATTAGCCTTGGCATTGTATGGCAGAATTGCAGTCCCTGAAGAGACCATTCTTGGTGAAAGCTTAATCTCTGTGGGGTAAAATCCTTAGCCCTCTGTAGCCCAGAAGATCATGTGTGAGTTCCAGACATTGCACACAGAGTTTTCAACACTGTTGTGTTTTGGTTTTCCTATATTTTCTTAGCAAATGGTCTTTTGTAATGATAGAAATTTAGGGATTTGATCTCAAAGTATATACAGTAAGGTGAAGGGGCTTTTGAACTGATTCACTACAAAGTTTCAGAGAGAAGTATTTGGTTCTGTGACCTACCACTTTTATATAAGAATAAATGTATCACCAAAGGTATAAAAAAGAGCCAATCAGTTGGAGATAAATTCTCTCATTGTCCTACGGCCTTAAAAGCAGTCCTGATTTCCAATTCTTTTAATTCCATCAGATATTTTTAAACAAGTTTTAAAATATTTCAATTTATTTTCAAAAGTTCATCCCACATCCCACAACATTGTGGTTAGGTTTTTGTTTGTTTGTTTGTTTGTCTGTTTTTGTCATCTCAGAAACTTGGGGAAATTGCATTAGAGTAATACTTATGAACCATCAAGATCTGCCAGGTTCTTCTACCTCTGATGTTGTTCTGCACATTCCTCTTCTTTTCTCATACTTTAAACTCCACCAAGTTCCAATGACTGATACTTCTGTCCAATTAACATTCACTAAATAGGCTTTCCACTCTCCACTGTTGTCTATCTTGTTGGCTACCACGTACACGAATACCAAAACCTCAGCAAAGACAATACTGCATGACACTTATTATATGGTATGCAGAGGAATAACCCTCTTTGTTTTATTGTGTTTATCCCAGAAAGGTGGGGAAATTTAGTTAGATAATTAAGAATAATTTGTTCCTGATTTTATGAGGGTAAGAGAGTATATTTGAGGGAGGTGAAATTGTAAAACAATCCAAATCACTGAGGCAAAGCTGTACTCAGAAATGCATATTCTCACCGATAAAAGCATTTTTTTTGTAATTATATCTTCCTCAGATTGAGTCACTGAAAGATGTTCCCCTGATCTTATGCCAGTGGATTTTGACATACCCACTCCTGCCTAAACATACCCAAACTTAAAAATCAAAGGATGAAAAGATAGTACCATCGTTATCATGCATGTCTGAAGTATTGGATATTTATGCAATTATTGACCTCACTTTATATCAGAAAAATGGAAAAACATTTTCAATGAAATGTATAATAGTAAATATTTGGCTTTGCAGTCTATCTGTTCTGCATCAAAATTTCTAAACATGTCTATTATAGCCTCAAAGTACCCATTGACAATATGGAAATAAGTAAACATGTCTATGTTCCAGTAAGATCTTATTCCTAAAAATAGGCCAGGTTTCCTTAGCAGGCTGTATTGTACCAACCTCTATTCCATGTGATATAAATACTTCCAGTTTTTCTTAGAGTATAAATGAAATGCTTACAATTCATTTTTTCCAAAGCACATACTGAAAACAACACATTTGCTTGAGATTTTGTTGCTGTTGTTTTGGGTCGTCCATTCAGATGTCAATGATTTATATTTAGGAGTTGCTGAAACATGCCTTTCTGGTCTCACATAGCAGTGAGCTTGCACGCTTTTGATAGGAAGAGTCTGGAAAATGTTTATTTAATGTAGTCATTCTGCCAAAGCTAAGTAGGTGTTTCTCAACTTCCCTCCCAAAGACCAAAATTAACCACAGGCTGAACTCTACATCATGGACACTGAAAGAGATAGTGAAATTGCCTGTTTCTTTCAGTGTTCCTTTAATGCCTAGCAATTCCTTCAGCCCAAACATTCCTGAGCATAGTTTATACCAAGAGTTTTTCATTTCTTCTCCCAGTAGGTAGCCAAAACGTCTCTATAAAAAGTTCTTCAAGTGTAGTCTTTTGCTCTCCTTTTCTTCTCCACTCCTAGCTCTAGTCTTTGGTAATTATCTAAAAATCTATACTTATGCATAATTAACTTAATAAAATAAAAGTGATGAAGAAGTAAATATATTCAACTGTATCATGTAAGTGGGTCTCAAGACAGGAGACATAGTTCATCTTCCTTATTAACATACCGTAAAGCATGAGATATGCTGTATGAGTCTGACATCATTCCTTGATTTTTGCATACCCATATGTTTGGATTCTTGGTCCCCAGTTGATTGTACTGTATGAGAAACATTAGGAGATATGGCCTTGTTGGGAAAGGTATGTTATTGGGAGAGAGCTTTAGAGTTTCAAAACTCCCCAATGTCTCCCCTTTTCTGCCCGTGTTTTACTCTAGATGTGACTTCTCAGCTATTACTCAATTCCTTCGTGCCCACTTGCCAGTTCCCATGCCCCCCAGCCCCATGATGGTCATGGACTCTAAATCTTTTAAAGCTGTAACCCCTAAATTAAAAGCCTTTTTTTAATGTAACATTGGTTGTGGTGTTTTTCCACAGTAGTAGAAAGTAACTAAGACATTAATGTATCTGATAAAAGCTAGGAATAAATTTATTTTTACAAGAAAAAAAATTTTTGCTTCATAAAAATAGTGTAAAATTGAGAACAAAAGAAGTTTATGAGCAGAAACTTCATAGAAAAATTATACCAAAAAGCAAAATATTTTCATTTTAGTTTTTCCAAATATCTATTTAAATAGAAATGGCTTTATAAGCAATACGATTATTCACAAGCATTCTCATCATAATTCTGCAGATTTTTCTTGTCTGGGGAGAATGCTAGGAATGTCCTCTTCACAAGATCCTTACCCTGTAGCTAGCCTGCCTGGGCTTGCTCACCTGAAACAGCCTCCCTAAAGAGAATGTGCAAGCTCCCCCACACAAGCATCTTCAGATCTGTTTATCTTTCTTTGCACTCCTGAGAGTAGAAACACCATTTCCATACCTTGTGAAAAACAGAAAAGCCACAATGAGTGTGACTTATATCCAGATTCTAAACACATAGGAAGACCCACTAACACCAATCACCTTCATCTTCAGATCTATACATTTTTTTTTCCTCTCAGGAACTCTATTCTGAAATACAAACAGGTTCAAGAAAACCATCACATTTTTTGAGTCGTTGCCATGGTGTAGGAGAGATTGCTAAAGGAGAAAAACAGTGGAGAAAGGGGAGCTGAAGGAAGAAAAACTGAAATATGGAGAAAGATTTAAGGTCATGAAGTCAAAAAGACCTAATGCTTTGAACAGTTTTGCTGGGGACAGCATACAATGACAGGGACTGCCTGCAGTAGGCCAGGATGGAGACATCTCAGAAGCCCACATGGCAGCTCCTTGTAGAAAAGGATGATGTCTGGGACCCTGAGAAGCAGGAGACACATCCCTCCAGGGAACCTGCCACATGAAATAAGAGACTACATGCAGTAGGCCAAGATGGAGACATCTCAGTAGCCCACAGCAGCTCTTTGTAAAAAACAGTTGTTCCCATTTCCCCTAACCTTAGCCCTGGACAATGACTGTATAGATTTCATTCATGCGTGACTACTTTTCAATTGGTCTTGGTGTGCATAATTATTCTAATATATCTGACTTTCTTACTTTCTCCTTCTGCTCTTGTTAATTCTGTAAAATGAGATGTTCTTTGATGTAATGATTCTTAAACAATTAAAAAACTGAGGCATGGGGCACAGCACAGTCCTATTGGTCCAGGTGCATGCTGTGTGTTCTCATCTTGAAAACAATGTAATAACTGCAGAATGGGAGTTCCAGGTTAATGCTTGACTTGCAAAAGAATGTTTGAAGAAATTATTAGAAAATGAAGTAGAGCCAACATTCGGACCCCAAGAAAGGAAAAAAAAAAACTATTGAAGTTATGAAAGAGGTTGCACAACATTTGAGAGTGGTTCCTGGATAAGCAAGGATAGAATATGGAAAATCTTATATTAGTAAAATTAAGTCAAAACACTGGGACTCTTAAAGTCAACATGTGCAATGTGCTGAAACAGAAATCTAGCAGAACTATTGAGTTAAGGGTTAACTTGATTCTTTCTGACCACTGCCTGACAGCTTTGCCCATCTCATTTATCATTAGAGTTTCACAAGAAAAATGCAAGTAGCTAGCCTCGGAGCCCGGAGCTCTGAAGTATAATAAGTTAAAGTTTAAATAATGATAAGTTTGCAATTATTATTTTTTTGGCTATAGGCCTGGGCATAGGGAAGCTTGAAACTTTGGGGAACAATTGCAGCTCTTGATTCTTTGTGGGATGTGATTATTCTTTTGAATTTGATTTGGCAATGATTATACAATGTCTTTTTTTTTTAACCTGCTTTTGTTGTATCAATAAAAGATTGGGGCAAGAAAAAGACAAAGAGCATGAGAAGAGCATGTAAAGAGTGAGTGAAGAGAGAATATGAGGCATGTATGAGGAGTGTATGGAGAGTGCATGTGTGAGTGAAAGGAGAGAGCACGTGGTGTGTGTGAGAGAGGGAAATGCATAGAGGTGTGTGTATGAGTGTGAGACTTCCAGAAAAGAAAAGTGCACAGGAGAAAAGCAGAGTGCGCAGAAGAATGCAGAGTGTGTGCAGCCTCAAGCTGCGAGTGAATGAGCAAGCAAGAAAGAGAGCAGAGAATGAGAGAGAAGAGAGAGAAACTCTAAGCCTTGAAAAACTGCCTGTCAGCTTGTACCCCAAAAGTAGTCTGTGTATATTTATTATGCGACACAGAACTCCAATCCTGTGTCGAGGCTGGGCCCCGGCACACTTTGTAAAATAAAATAGTACCTTTGAGGAGAAGATGGCCCTTGAAGGTTCTGTAAATTATTTCAAAAGTAGAAAGGGAATATGACACGAAAGAAAAATAAGGATGAGAGAGGGAAACAAACAGTAAACAATGAAATCACTGAAACTATTGAAATAGAAAAGGAGAAGTATGAAGAGGAAAAATGCAAGAAATGTTGAGAAACAAAGAGAATAATAAGGAAAGAGACCTTATTCTGACCCAGTTCAAGGTTAGATAGTAGAATTTATAAACACTGTATTCAAACTGCTAGTGGATGACTGACTGGTGACAACACAAAGATGATGAGCTTTGATCGAGAAATTTATCTGCTAGTGATGACTAGAGATGACATGCGGTGGGAGTGGCTTTGACCCTGAAACTTATTTTTCTTCATTAGGATATCTTAGTTGAAATCAACATCCCACCTGCCTCTGAAGCAAATTTCCTCAAGACCACAGCATAATAAATAGAACTTTGAGGTCTTTTCTGCAAGCTGTTAAATGACTGTTCTCCATTCTGTTTTGTATCTTCTCCTAAAAGAGAATTTTAAAAAGGTGCTCCTGACACACAACCCACAATCCAACTGATGAGAGCAAGGGAAATGGCCAGCTGTTGCATCACCAGATTGTGCGGATATAACAACAGTCCTTACACAACCACCCTGCAAATGGCTTTGGGATTATGGAACGCTGCTTCCTATAGATGTCCCACTAGCATAACAAAGAATAAAACTCATAGAAAATGTGCCTTAGCTGAGGCCCCAGAAGAAAAATCCTATATTTAATGGCTGAACTCATTATTCAGAGAATGTATTTTCATCTTCCAAGCACTGATTGAAACAGAAGTAATCTCCTTCCTGTGATGCTCTGATGAAATCAGCCCCATCACACTGCCAGGAGTATTTGGCACACATTTGATAATGTATGAAGTTGTGCAGACACTATAGTGAACATAAGTCCTAAAAAGCCTAAAAGCAATGAAAGATGTGGGAAGAGTCCCTGAGATGAGGAGAAAACGGAGAGTGAATTCTGACTGAGTCAGGCAGTATTGTCAAGAAACATTAACCTATGGGGGTAAATATGAGTGGTTGTTTTCATTACAATTGGAACCTTATGAGTTCTTCTGAAACCCACATTTGACCTCTGTTCTGAAATTAGGTCAGCACTTTGATTATGCTCTTAGTAAGCATAATACCAAAAATTAAGATCTTCAGGGTCTGGAAGATGAGAGGGATTTGTGGAAGGACAAAAGCTCCACTCTCTCATATATGCATCCAGCCTTGAAAAATTTAAATTTATTTATTTTTAATTAAGAAATAATTATATAATTTCCTTCTATCTCCTTCATCCAATCCCTTCCATGCTCCCACTCTCATTGCAAATTTATTGCCCATTTTTAAAAGTTATTGTTGACACACACACACATTTCAGTGATATATATACCTGTTGGATCCATTTACTATTACTTGAATTGTATATGTTTTAATAATGACCACTAATTATTGAATAAGCAATTACGGGGGTCTTCCCTTGGGAGAACTAACTTGCACATTCTCAGAGCAGTCTTCAATTGTTTGCAGTTATTCATCTGGAGGTGAGACTCTGGAGATTTCCCATCAACATTAGAACATTACCTGTTTTCATCGTTGAGGTCTTGTTTAAACAGTCACATTGTTGCAATTTCATGCATCTAGCTTCCTTGTCATATCTAGAAAACACAATCTTGCACCAGTTGCCTGCCTTGGTCGTCTATGACTTAGAATCTGCTAACTCTTCCATTGTGCTCCCTGAGTCTTAGGCATAGGAGTTGTGTTGTAGGTGTATCATTTGGGCTGTACAATCCATAAGCAGCTTTTCTCTGCATGTAACTAGTTGTGGCTCCATTCATGGTCTCTGTCTCCTAAAAAAAAAAAAAAGATTCTTAGATACCCTTATTTGTGAGTAAAAAAAAAAAGTATGTTTTTGATACCGTTAAAAATTATATTGGTTTAGGAAAGAGGGAGTAGTAAGTTCTCATCTAAAATCCATATCTTAGGGCTATTAATACAGCAAGTTAGGGACAAATGGGTGGGTTTGGCTTACACTTCCATATCGCCATTCATTATTGAAGGAAGTGAGGATAAGAACTCAAACAGGGAAAGAACCAGGAGTACCAGGCATGATTTCCCTCCTGTTCAGTGTGCTTTAAGTCCAATTAGACAATTGTTGGTTACCACTAAATGTTTCATTATTACATCTTTCAGTGAACCTTGCATGATTTGTAATTATTGCTCTTTATAGGTATCACAGCTTTCTTCTATCCAGAGTTTCCATTGTACTTTGCAACATTATGAAAGCTAGTGCTCAGAGGGGAGGGTTTAGACTTAAATCCTATTTGGAATCTCACAGTACTGTGTCCACAGAGCTCATGGTATTTTCAAAAATCTCCAAATTCTCCTCCCAGTTTGTCTGTTCTGGAACTACTCCTCTAGTTGGTGTGCTACAAATTATGTCAAGTGATGGAAAGATTGTCAATGGAGTAGTGGGGAAATTTTTAGACAATATATGTGCCTGGTACCCCAGGTTCTTGCCGAGTTTTGAGTTCTTGTCCTCACTTCTCAGCAGAGTCATTATTTTGTCTTATTTTTGCGTTGCTATAAAGTGTCTAATCATAGAAACCATAAAGAAATGAGGTTTATTTGAATTGCAATTCTTGTGACTTTAAAGTTCAGATCACATTGCAATACCATCTGACTGTGCACAACACTGAATAGAAGCAGAAAAGGAGCTTGCATACACATGAAGAGAAGCAAGATACTGGAGAGACCAGGCTCAGCTTTGAAAACAACCCATTCTCTCCAGAATTAATCTAGTCACCATGACCTGACCCAAGAGATACCAAGAGATAGCAGGAATTCACTCATAAAGGTACAATCCCATGATGAATTACTGGTCACTGGATTTGTAGCTCTTCAATCCCACCCAACCACACCACAGGAAGATTCTAGCACATAACTCTTTAGTGAACAATTCATAGCCAAACTATACTACACACAACTGAACAGGTTTCTTCCACATCCCACATTACAAAAGACACTTTCCTAAGACCCATTTTCTTATGTATTATAATTTACACAGAGTGCAACTGGAAAGTAATAAGACCTTTCTATTTTGGTGGGAGGGCACTATTTTTTTTTTATTTTTGATCTCCACAGTGCTGTAACTTGTAAATATTCTTAAATATAAAAAAGAATAAGCTATATCAGTAAATAAATTAATTCTATATCCAGCAGGAAAAAATTTTTCTCTTCTGGCTTTGATGTCTCAGAACTTGCTCAGTCATTTTTCTCTGATCTCATTTATTTACTCCCGTTTCCTCAGAAGCCTTAGGATTAGATAATTCTCTAATTTCTAGAAAAAGCATTTCATTAGACTATTAATGCTTGTCGTTTTAATAAATTATCTTCTCTTAGACAATATTTGCACTTTGAAAGGCATACTGGTGTCTTAATCAGAATACTGAACAATATTTTAATTTTAAGAATCCTGTCAAAACTTTGTGAGGCATTAAATTTTAAAGGAAGTCACACTGAGTGCTATTCTAATTTATAGTTCCTTTAAAAAATCAGAAAATTTTAACTTATTCTGGAAAAAAGGATTCAAAATTTAAATTCTAGATACAATTGATGGGGCCTAATAAGTGAAGGACCTGCTTGGATACAGTGTTCACAACTGAGTTAACTGTCCAGATTTTTGATTTTTAGCATTAGCACTGGTTTGTGCTTTTAAATTTTTTTAAATGCCATAGGAAATTCTATTAGAAGTTGATATACATTACTTCTTCATAAAAGCTTTAATGAGAAACATGGTATATCTGACATATTTACAAAGAAATGACAGTAGTTTTTAGTTACTCATTGGGTTATTTCATTTTCTCATGGCTGTGACCAGATTACTCAACAAAAAAGAAACTTAAGAGTGGAAGTGTTGTGTGATGGTTTGAATAGGTATGGCCCCCCATAGACTCTTAGACTTGTTTGAGTCCATTTGAAATCTTGGCCCATGGGGAGTGGCATTATTAGGAGGCATAGCATAGTTGGAGTTGGTGTGGCTTTATTGCAGGAAGTGTGGGGATGGGCTTTGAGATTCTATGCCCAAGTTCTTCCCAGTGGAACCCAGTTCCCTTCTGCTGCCTATGGATTAAGATGTAGAACTCCTAGCTCTTTCTCCAACACCATGTCTGTCTACATTCTGCCATGCTTTCTGCCATGATGATAATGGAATGAACCTCTGAACTGAAAGCCAGCCCCAATGAAATGTTTGCCTTTTTAAGAGCTGTCTTGGTCACAGTATCTCTTCACAGCAATGAAACCCTAACTAAAACAGATTGCTTTGGGCTTATGATTTTAGAAGGAATAACATTCATCATGGCTGGGAAGATATGGAGGTTACAGTTAAGAAAAAGAAAGACGGTTGGAACTAGAAACAAACTGAAATATCAGTCTCCTCCAATGACTGATTTCCTTCAGCAGGTTCATAGCCATCCAAAACACCGAGGGTTAGTGATGAACTGAAGGAGGATATTCCACATTCAAACAACAGCTGTCACCATAATAAAACTAGAAACACCATTCTTTGTTGATCAGAGAAGTGGCACATAGGGTGGCTGAGGACAACAAACACTAGAGAGAGCTGAACTATTTGAGAGCAGGCTTACTTTATTTTTACTCGGAAAGCATTCTTTGTCCTACAACTGATTAGCTCATTTTGTTTACAGAACCTTGAGCCTCTTTTTAAAGGCAACAGTGGTTTACTTTATTTCTTAGCATAGGGGAAGATCACAGATGGTATCCCTAATGTGTCATTTAACCACCAAAAAGCAGATGTGTCCTCCAGTCTGAGACTTCAACCTCAATAGGATATTATTTTAAAGAAGGAAACAGAGTCTATTTTACCACAATTAAAACAGAGCAAGCTATTTACTTTCCAAAGATGACCATATTTTCCTAAACAAATGTAGATTATTGCCTATTTGATTTATGCCTTGGAGTAACTTACTGCCTGAATGTACTCATTGGAAGAATCTGGCATTCTCATATTAAAACACACAGTAATTTTGGTTAGAATTGGACATCTCTTTAATCTAATCATCTTTCATATTATATCAACAATACTGATTGATACTATATATTTAATTTTAAAAGTCCCATTTCCTAACTTTCCACTAGATTATCTGCTAAAGGGCCAGGAAAAACATAAACAGTCACAAACAACAGAGAAAACCAGAACTTATAAACACTCACTGCCACAATTGGAAATTTCACTAATTACAAGGCTGACATAAGTGGCTTCAAGTAAGGGAAACTATATTAGGAGACTTTCCAAGGTCAGGATGCTATGGCATCATGATAAGAAGATGGGTGTGCTCTACCGTGCTCTACCCAAGGGCATGGGAGAAGGAGAACTAGCTCCAGCTGGAAACTTCTAAGGGAAAGCAAAGTCTGTGCAGTGCCAGCAACGGATTTTCAATGAGAAGAATGTTTGGCAGATAGCCACTCAATAAAGTAGTTAACACATGAACACATCGTCTATTCATTCCTAAAAAGTGTCACAGTTTCCAGATACAGAGAAGTTTTGTTTTTGTTCTGTCATAAAATTGGCCCAAGAACAGAGTACCTCATTTATACATTCATATACACAATCATATAACACATACATGATACAAACATATATATTTGTATGTATATATAAGATTCTGTGGACTATCCCTGGACGTACACCCAAAGGATTCTAATTCAGATACAGCAGAAGCTCCTGTGTTTCCATATTTACTATGACATTGCACAATAGTCATTAGGACTCAGTCAAGAAGCCCATGAGCAGATAAAGAAAATGTGGTGCACACACACACAAATTAAGTCTTAGTCTCCAGTAAGGAATAATATGTGACAATGGCAGAATTTTTGGCCAAGATCTTCAGCAAGATTCCAGAGTAAAGCACATGCCTTTGCCAATCATGTGGGACAACTCACTTTCTTAACAGCTACTTCTTTTAAGATAAGTTACAGACCTGAGAAAAGCAGACCAGTGGATTTTCCTCTATCTTCACGTAGTCGTCTTCTTCCCATTTTATCCATACTATGAGCTACTACCACCATCAATGATATTCACAGCAGCTAAGTGTCTCCGAGGTGTCTTATTTATCCTAGCACACGTTCCTTACCTAATGGTTCTGACTTATGGGAGAGAATGGGAGAAAAAAATCTGTTCTGGTCTAAGACTTTGATCTATAGGAAACAGGTTTTTCTTTTCTGTTCATTCTTTGGGCTTGCATGTGTCACAATGTGACACTCTTCCTGACTTCTCTATGCCCTAGCTCTACTTCCTGGCTTCCCTTATAGCAATGTTGCTGCTTGTTATTTTGAAGCAGAATGTGGCTTGATGCTTCCTTGTTCCTTGATAGGACAAGCACCAGACAGTACTCTGTCTGTGGCAAACAAAATCCACCCTTACAACAGTGGACATCTATATAACCAATATATATATATGTATATATATATATATAACTAAGTCTTATATAATCAATTACAGGACTAAGCAAATCAGAATATCAGACTAAGACTCCAGTTAGCCTCATTGTTCTTGACTAAAGGAGTTATACCAGTTACTGACCAAAAGTAGAAAAAGTAAAGAAATAAACAAAAACTTCGTGTTCTACAGAGGGAAACAGGAGAAAAAGGAAGCCAGCTGATCAAATCACTTCAAAATGAGGATTCCAGTAGGCACAGCTCTAATATCTTAGGGAAGGACTATTTGAAAACTGTAGTCTTCCTGCTCAAAGTTCATATTCAGAGCAGCATTTTTTTCTTCAATAATCTGCAATATTTTCAATGGGAAGGAATCTGAAGACAGAGGTACAATGTTGAGGATGGCAGAGTTAAAAAAAAAAAGAAAGAAAGAAATGAACTGTGTCAGAGTCATGAAATCCTACCTACAGATGTTTTATTATGAAAAAATAAAGTTGCTTTTGGATTAAGCTACTGGAAATTCATTTTCTTATTTTCTATTACTTGTAAGAAAGTACTTGTCTACTTGCTAAATTTCTCAACATTTGCCCATTAAATGTTAACCCAACTAGGCTGTTGTTTTAAAATCCTAATTAATTTCCAAGCCCAGAGTCTGACATTTAGATGCCTTAGTTATTTAATCCTACCTAGGAACACTTGTAAAAATTTGACTGTCAAGACTGAAACCTCTTCAAAAATAGAAAGTTAAAAAACTAGAGGGAAGGAGGAAAAAGAGAGAAGAGGGGAAGGAAGAGTGGGTAAGAGGAAGCAATTACATTATTTTTAGGAGTGTAGATGGAACTGGAGATCATCACATTAAGCAAAATAAGCCAGATTCAGAAAAATAAACATACATTTTCAGTATTTGCAGAAAATAAGTTGATAAAAAGTACAAGAAGGTGGAAGGGTGCTTTTTTGAGAAAAGGAAAGAAATCAATAGATAAAAAAGAATGACTATATAAATTATATATGTGTGTAAAACATGTTGTTTGTGCAAATATATTAATTTTTAAATTTGTGGAACTAATAGTGACATATATATATATATGAAATATTCATTACTTTTATTTTAATCAATATAAAATATAGCCTTAAAATATCCTAAGAATTCTTGTTCCATAAAACCATGATCAATTCTTTTTATTAAAAAAAAATATTTGCTTAAAACTGTACAAGGTAGTAGGAATTTTGAAGTCAAGACTTGAAAGAATAAAGAAATGAATGACTGTCAATTTCTAAATAAAAAGAAGTGGTTGACAACTAAAGAATCTGTCTTAATTACTAAGACAAAATTCAGAGTTTAGTTTTGTGTTAGGTTTATTGTAAATGTCAACTTACCCCAATTTAAAATTACTTAGTATGGAGCCTCAGTCTGTTTGTCTTCAGCGTATAGGAAGGCTACTGATTTTGTGCATTGACTTTGTATACTGCCACTTTGCTGAAAGAATTTATCAGCTTTAGGAGTTTCCTTACAGGTCTTTTAGGGTCTCTCATGTACAGAGTCATGCTGTTTTCAAATAGGGATATTTTGCCTACTCCCTTTCCTCTTAGTATCTCATTTCTATGTCCCATCTTAGCACTTTAGCTAGAACTTCAAGTACTATATTGAGTAGAAATTGTGAAGGTAAACACCTTGTCTCCTTCCTAATCCTTGTGAGAATGCTTCAAGTTTTCATGTACTTAACACAATCGTGGGTGTCAGTTTGTCAAAGACTACCTTTAATATGTGGAAATATGTTCTTTCCATCCCTAGTCTATTTTTCAATCTTAGAAAGATGTAGAATTTTGTCAATGTTTTAAAACATTGTTTTAAAATGTTTATTTGGCCAAAGAGTCAACTTTGTTTAACTGATTCTTTCTTTTCTTTTTCATTAATTTCTGCCTTGATGCCTTGATCTTTGCTCTTTTTTTTGTCTATTGCTTTGGGGTCTGTTTTTTGATTACTTTTCCAATATGCTAAGGAGGTTGTTTGAAAGCTCTTTGATTTTGTTTTAAGTGTTGGCACTTTCTCTTATAAACTTTTCTCTTAAGAGAAAAGTTCATTAAATCTAATAGATTTGAATATGGCATGTTTAGTTTTATTTAACTTTAGGAACTTGTAAATTTTCTTCTATATTTTTCAAATAACCAAACCTTCATCCAATACTATGTTGTTTAATCGCCATGACTTTTATTTTCCTTTCCTGCTGTTTTGTCTCCAATTTCTAACCATCCAGAATTTTTCTGTTGTTTCTAGTTTTATTCCAGTAGAGTCAAATAGAACATATACTGTTTGTAAAACTACCATCTTCTCATCAGAGTGCTCATCATGTTTATGGAATAAAGCATTGAGTAATTCTGGAATGACAAATAGAACCAGTTAAAGACTTTAAATTGTTGTAATTTTGTATCTTGACAATTCTGTGTCATTATAGGCATAGAAATTTAAAATAGAAATAACTTTATCCCAAAACAAGTCTCTGATGAGAAGATAGTAGTTTTATAGACAGAAGGGCTATGTGGAACAGGAATCTCACCTAAAGTAACTCAGTTGTTTCAAAGTTATTTTCCTTGTAAGGCAGGGACAGAAAAAAAGGAAAGAAAAAAGAAAAACAGCAAAAAATGAACATTGGTTCACATTGATTGCTCTTTTTTTTTTAATGTAGAAATATCAGTTGAAATAGAACTGCATTATCATCCTGCCTGAAAAGTGACCTGCTTGGGAAACATGGCTGTTCCTTTTCTCCTTGCTTCTTGCTTACATTCACTTATTTAATTTAGCTTGGCAACTTTGAAGTTGAGTATGAGTGACTCCTTGCTCCCATTACTTTGCTGGGAACCTGGCTCAGAAGCATAATCTGACTATATGCTCTTGTAATTCTTACTTGACTCATGTTACTATTTGTATACGCTCGACCCAGGGAATAGCATAATTAAAAGGTGTGGCCCTGTTGGAGTAGGTGTGTCACTGGGTGTTGGGTTTAAGACCCTCATCTTAGCTGCCTGGAAGCCAGTACTCTACTAGCAGCCTGCAGATTAAGATGTAGAACTCTCAGCCCCTTCTGTACCATACCTGCATGGATACTGCCATGTTCTCACCTTGTTGATAATGGACTAAAGCCCTGAACATGTAAGCCAGCCCCAATTAAGTGAAGTCCTTATAGGAGTTGCTTTGGTCACAGCAACTGTCTGTTCACAGCAGTAAAACCCTAACTAAGACAGAAGTTAGTACAAGGACTGGGGTATTGCTGTGATAGGCCTGACCATGTTTTTGTTTTGCAGGACTGTGGATTTGGGGACTTTGGATTTGGAAAACTATGGAATGTTTTAAGTGGGGCCTAATAAGTCATCCTAGTAGAAATGTGGAAGACTTTGCTGCTGTGAATGATTTGAACTGTGCAGACATGGCCCAAGATGTTTCAGTGGAGAATTTCAGTATGTGGCTAAGAGACTGTTATTTGTGATATTTTGGTGAAGAATGTGGCTGAGTTTTGCTCTTGTCGGAAGAGTCTACTAAAGCTAAAGTAAAGAGATTTATATTAATGGCATTGGCAAAGAACTCTCAGAAATACCCAGCATAGACTTTCTTCTCTGGATAAATCTCATGAAGAGTGTTTGGAACAAGAACATCAAGCTTAGAAAGGTAAAAATATAAAATATATAGCTTAAATATTACAGGGGCACCTGGAAGTATAATAGAGCTGATTCTTATGTTCTCGGAGATAACAGATTAAGGGAGTATGACTTTGGGGCAAGATCCTACCCAGCTAAGTTTAGAGCCAGGCATGGTGGTACACACCTTTAATCCCTGGAGATGAAGCCTACTCTTTGGCTGGGTTCAAGGCCAAATTGGGAAAGAGAAAGTTCTAGGTAAAGAAAAGCTTAAGTCTAGGTGTAGTGGTACACATATTTAATCCCAGCACTGATAAAGTAATTGAACAAGTGGGGGAGCATGTTCTATCTCCAGCGAGCAGCAGAACTCAGCATTTTCAGCCATTTGACTCTTTAGGGTCAAGGATAGAAAGGACAACTGGGACATATGATGTTGGCTAGCTGGAGCTAAGAAATTAGCAATGATTAAGAAGAGACCAGCATCACTGAGGTGACATCTTCTGGGAATCATTTTGGAAGAGCACAAAAAAGCAGTGTTCCAGAGGTAGCCAAATTTGTATCTTGTACAGCAGCAGTACTTAGTAATGTGTTACAATCATCCAGGTGGTACTGGTTTTGAAGGCATGAAGGGGTCATGAAGATCAGCTGAGGGCTTTGCACTGTGAGAGGCCATGAAAGGCCATTGTTGAAGGTGCAGCCTCAGCTGCATTTGATGGCCCAGGACTGAAGGGGTCATACAAAAAAGTTAAGGATTGGCACCATAAAGAGAGCCTATGAGAGGCTATTGGTGAAGCCTAGTTGCAGCAGAAAACCCCAGTGTATTGGAGACATCAGTACCATGGGATGATCGTCAAGACCAGCAGTGACAATGGAGTGGGTCAGCCTGAACTTAGACTGCAACAGAGGGCAGAGCTAGTGAAGTGATGCCAGCCCTTTGGAGGAGCCCAGAAGATCATATATAGATCCCAGACATTGAAAAAAGAAGCTAAAATATTGAAGTTGCTCTGGA
>JADRCD010233181.1:0-12533 GCA_019843815.1 Montemys delectorum | reverse complement strand
CTCTCTGGATGTTGTCTTACCTGATGTTGGGAATGCTATAAACATGAGATGCTCACACAGGAAATACAGTCCCGGTAGAAAATTAAAATACACTCAGGAATACAGGGATGCGAAATGTTTCTTCTTTCCCTGAACTTTCCCACCTACTTCAGGATGATTCAATTGAAAAATGAAGTAGTCAGACTCTATGTAATGAGGGATTTTCATGGAAACTCATAGCCAATGGAGGATATAAGAGCAAAGAACCAGATGAAACCTCTTCCCATTCACAACAATCAAAAAACAAAGTGGGGGGGGGGGTGAGAGAGGGGACAGCATTTGGTAGTGTAATGGTCTATGATTCCTTGAAGATGACACCCCAGACTCTCAAATATCATGTGAATGCAAATAGTGTTTTATTCTGCAGAAGTCCTGTGTGCTGAGGTCTTCCATTACCAAGATAGAGAGACCACCACCAAGTGAGCATGCAGGCCTGATTTTAAAAACATTAGGAAATTCCTGGGTAGGTGATTTCTATGTTAATCTGTTGGGTCCATCTCTAAGGACATTCCATTAATGGGATATGGGGGCTGGAAACTTGCTGGGAAGGTGTGGAATCTGTTACTGAGGAAGTATGAAAACTGATGCTTACCCATTCTCTTTGCCTCAAGCCAGGTGGCAGGGCAGCTTCTGAGGCCTAGACTTGTCTGGAATTGCCCAGTTCTTGGAAACAGAGATTTAGGCCTACTCTCCTTAACTAACAGTTTGAAGCCTGTCATGGAATCAGCCTAGCATTCTCAGTAATTAATTAATTAATTAATTAATTTTAAAAATACAAAATAAACAAAGTCTAAATCCTATTACCAGAAATTTTTGAGAAGAGGCCTGGACTCTGGCAACCATAATAGCTCCAATGAAAGTGGGAAATAGGCATGAGGTGTAGAGAAAGGAAATTTATTCAACATAGACAAACTGGAGAGAACAAATGAGGAGGTTCAGGGACCCCCAAGTCCCTACAAAGGGACTGATGTAAGTTCAGCTTAAATAGAGAGATTTATGGGAATCCCGTCTATATAAATGGTTCTGGCCATGGTATGCTCCTGTCTATCACTGATCCCCATTGTCTCAGATCTACTCTACTCTGTGCGATAATCCAGTAAATTGTCAGAATTCTGTGAAATCTCTTCCAGGCAGATAAATCCCTCTTCAGCCTTTCTCTTCCTCAAGAATGGGGTTACTTGGAAAATTTTTAATTCCTTGAGGTCTACTGCTTCAATAATCTCATAAAAGTCAAATGGAAAGGTACATGTTTCTTTCTAACATATTCTCTCATGAAAAACTGGTGACAATCCTAGTTGGGTAAATTTAAAGCCTATCATAAAAGGCCTACTCTCTCTGGTTCAAATCTATCACTTTATATTTTTATGAGTATGTTCAAGAGATGATAAAATGTTAATAAAGTTTGAAAGCAAACTATCAAAAATAGATTTCTGAATGGCAGAAATGCTGGTATCCTGGTATCTACAAATTTATTAGACTATAAATTTGTAATTATAATGCTGAAAATGGTAATTGAAAATTGAACAACTTAGAGAATATAAGGGAGAGATCAGGTTGAAAAGATGGATTAGCAGTTCGGACAACCTTCAACTCTTACAGAGGACCAGAGTTCCATTCCAAGCATCCAGGTTGGGTGACTCACAACTATCAATGAATCTAGCTTCAGCTGTTTGGATGCCCTCATCTGGCCTTTGTGAGCACTGCACCCAATATACACACCTACTCACAGACACATACATACGTAATTAAAACTAAAAATAATATATAATGATATTTTAAATATTTAAAGATAGTGAAAACAAATACATCTTTTAAAAGTGAGTAGGACTATAAACTCAAAAACAGAATTTAAATATAATTTTCAAGATAAATATTACCACTACAAAAAGAAAACCTAGAAAGGTTAGAAAGAATTAAGAATCAATGACTTGAAAAAAAAATTAATGTATGCTTTCCAAACTAAAACATAAATGAAAAGAAGAGTACAGTGGAGTATTTTGTGTGACAGTATTTTTTTTTTATTTCTGGAATATGTAACACACAAATTTACATAACCCATGGAGGTTTTGTGTGACAGATTTCTCCTGGGATATACAATACACAAATCTACTTACCCCAGATAGGAAGCCCATGACAGATCAAAGTAAGGATACCACTGTTAATCCCACAGATATAAGGAGAAAGATCACTGACTCAAATTATAACCAAATTAAAGTTTATTCTTGTACACATGAGAGCCTAATTAGTATCTATCTTCCACAAAGGAAAGATTCATGAGACCAGCTGTGAGCCAATTTCTCAAGCCCTTTTTAGATGACAAAACCACAGGGTGAGAGATTTTGCACATAGGTGTGGTTACAAAAGGCAGGCCAGGCAGCTAAGAAGATAGGTCCTAGAACAAGGAAGACAGAACATTTCTGAAAACAGATGTGGGTGTGGGGAGGTTTATGGTATAGTCTGTGGTTGCTGGGTGGGGCACAGCCTCCTCTGAAAAATAGAAATTGCAGTTTTACAGTAAACAGAAAGCTAACTTGGCTATAGACTCAAAATGGCTCCCAGGAACAAAATGAAGATGGGCTGGTTTTTCAATCACCAAAGTCTAGCTGGGCCAAACTGATAAGTTTTATTGAGGTTACTTACAGGAATATACGTAAGTAAGTAATGACTCACAGAAGCGGATTTGATTCAAAGGTAGGTGCATCACCCACCCCCCAAAAAGTAATAGCTCACAAAAGCGGAAATTCAGGAACACACTGGCCTCTTGTAGGTAGCTCAACAGGGATAAAACTGTCCTTTCCATGTGCCTCCGTTGATCTCATCCTCTTTCAGGCAGCTCTGCAGATCCCTAGTCTCTGCTTCTTTTCAGAGCCTGGTGAATCTAGTCTGTTTTAGGGACCTCCTGAAGCTATTGCGAGTTGTTTGCTTCCTGTCTTAAGGAGGGAAGCAATGGATATTTCACACCTGGAAAAAAAACTGCTATACAGTAATGTAGAAGAAATGTGAGACAACTACAAAAAGCGTAATGTATGTTTAGTAAAAACGCCAGAAGAAGAGTTAAAAATAAAGAGGAAGAATATTTCACACACTAATGGCTGAGAGTTTTCAATGACAGATATCAATTTTACATTCAGAAGCCTCAGATGAGAGAACATCAAACTTGATAAAGATCAATAATGTTGCTATATCATATTTAAATCAGAAACCCAGAGAAAAATAAAAGGCTAACAAGGTTACAAGAAGATAAAGAGCAAAATATATATTAGTTGTGAAGTCATGGAAGCCAAAAATGCATTAAATACTTAAGGTGGTGAAGGAAAAGCATGCCAAACTAGGCTGGTGTCTCAGTGAAGCCATCTTTTAAATACAAAGAAAAAAAAATCATTTTCTGATCAAGCAAACTAAGAGGAAACAATGTGATGGGTGAAGTTAGCATCTTCATAAGGGAAATAAATAACGGGAGGATTATAAAATAAAGGGAGGAATGAGTTGAAATATACACCGTCAGTTTTCAAATGATCTTTAAACTGCAGTGGATTTATCTTCTAATGAGCTCATCATATTTGGAAATGTAGCAACCCAAATGTTTAATTTGTAATGTTTAATTTGTAGTGTTTAATGGTAAATGTTTAATGCCTTTCTTTTTGAGTAATTCATACAGATATACAATGAAATAGTATATAGTAGATTATATCCACTCCTCATTACTCTCCTCCAATTGTCTCCAACATCCAACACACACAACAAAAAGTGCAAATGTCAGTTGTTTTGAAATACAATCTTACACTATGCTTTCACTATGAAGTTCTGACCCATTCTTGTGCTTCCAGCTTCTGCTATCAGATGATCATCTTATCACTTGCCAAAGCAGAATGCTTAAAAGACTTGAAAGAAGGTAAAGATTGAGGCTAGTCTTCAAAGGAAACAGTCACACTGCCCTTCTTTTAAAGGACTGCAGCTACAGACGAGGGAAGTGTCAGGCACAGGAAGACTGGGACTGTGATGTGGTGGTGGTGTTGTTTGTTTGTTTCTTCTTCTGTGATGATTGACATGTGTTTCAATCCACAGAGTATACTAAACAACACCCAAATAGTTAAAAAAAAAACTTTTGGAAGAAGTAAAGTATTTTTTTTTTTAAGAAATAAGTGATAAAATGTGAAAATGACTCATAGGCTTTTGTCTACATAGGTGATGAACATATAGGCCAGATTTGACCAGATTAAAAGTAGGTACGTTTGTGAGGAGGCAACTCTCTCCTCACTCATCTCACAGGTGGATGTCAGTGAAGTCACACATCTATGCTAAAGCACTGTGGTTTTATAGAGCTTAAGGAAGGAGTGATGACCTGCTGTTGAGGAGCTGGGATTGTACCCATACATGGTCAAAAACTGAGCCCATGGACAGGCACTCTTGGGTGGGTTGCTGGAAGCTTGATAGCCTGTAGTTTTCTCTGAGGGGTGGGGTTTTTTCCTGTGTGGGAGGGTTGGGGCAAGATGGGATTTTTATGAGATGAGTAGGGGTTCTAGCCTAACAATAAGTAATCAAAAGAAAATGAAGCCTAGATTGAGTATAGTAATGGATATGCATAATGAAACAGCTGGAGTAACATAACAGGTCTTAGACTGTGTAAGCGTGAAGCAGGCCAAAAAACCAAGTGTGTGCTTTTGCTTCCCTCTGCCTTTGATTGTGGACATGATGGGAATTCCGCTGACTGTCCTGTAGTGATGGACTGTAACCTGGAATCATACCCTATAGAAGATGTTTTCTCAACTAAAATTAAAATTAAAAATCCTATCAACCCTACATGCATTAAAAGGAAATTAATCATATCATCGACTGTGTTCAAAGTTCTGTGACACAGATGACACTGTCTTCTTGAAAGACACACTGGCAGAGTTCACACAAGGAAGAGAATAACTTCGAAAAATTCTTTCGTCTGTTTAAAAGAATCCACAGTTCCAAAAGAAAACAGCATATGAAGATGGTCAACTAATAACAAAATGACAGGGACTTTACAAAAGTGATTTGGTGTCCTGAGTGGACAAAGATGTTACAATAAAGAGAAAATGCATCCCGAAGCTATGGAGACAAGTCCTCACACAGCACCAGCAATCCAAGTCAAACCACATATGAACAATGTAAGTGATCACCACCAGCGAGGATTTACATATAATGTTAAAAGTCAGTGTTATTCTCCACATCAAAGGGGGGGGGGAATCAGATTATTACGACAACATAACTAGGAAAAAAGAAGATAAAAACCAGCAAGGATTCATAATTTAGAAAAGAAGTGAGGAAAATCTGCCAGTAACAAAGAAAGGAAACTTCATCATTGTAGTATAAAGAACACCAAGGACAAAAAGAAATTAAAAAAATAAACCCTACAAACATGCAAACATGTAGGTTGATGACAGTGAGAAAATGACATTCTCTCCTTAATATCTGAGTCAATTATGCATGAAAGCCCAGAAATTTAAAACAATAAGAAACAATAGCAAGTTTATATGATACAATATTTATATTCTGAACTAATTTGCTCATGGGGTGCAGTGCTCAATTCTAAATCCAAGCACTTTGAAGGAAGAGGCAAAAGAGTACAAATTCAAGTCAAGCCAAGCTACAGGAGAGCTTAACTCAAAAACTAAACATAATGGGAAATAAAATAAAGTTGATTGCTTACCTATAACAGGATAGGAAAATGTTAAAAATAGAAATTTTAAAGACAGCATGCAATACATCAAAGAAAAATATTTAGACAAATCTAAACTTTTATATATATATATATGTATATATATATATACTATATATTATATATCTAATATAAATAAGACATGATAACAAATTAAAACTCAGATTAAAGAAGTCAAAGAAGATAAAGCCAGGAATACCCAAGATACAATTCACAGACCATATGAAACTCAAGAAGAAGGAAGACCAAAATGTGGATGTTTCAGTTCTTCTTAGAAGGGAGAATAAAATATTTACTGGAGGTAGAAGTTGGGAGGGACTTGAGAAGAAGAAAGAAGGGGGAGGGAGGAAAAGTGGGGAGCGGAATTAGGTATGAGATGAGATGGGGATGATTCCAGAGGGGCAGGAATTGGAACAGAAGTGTGTAACAATGGGGGAATGGAGAAATAGGGGTAGCTTACCAGCAAGTCCCAGATTCCAGGAAAGCAAGAGGCTCTCAGGACCCAACAGGGCTGAGATTAGCTGAAAGGCCCAACAAAGAGGGGGAAGAGCCTGTATTGACCATATTTAGAGAATAGGTCTTGCAAGACCTTGGTTGGGGGATGGGGCCACCAACTCATCTCCAAAATTTTAACCCAGAATGGCTCCTGTCTAAAGGAAATACAGGGACAAAGTGTGGAGAAGAGACTGAAGGAAAGGCCATTCAGAGACTGCCCCACCTGGGTATCCATCCCATGTACAGACACCAAACCCAGGCACTATTGTGGATGCCAAGAAGTGCTTGCTGACGGGAGCCTGTTACAGCTGTCTCCTAAGAGGCTGTGTCAGAGCCTGACAAATACAGAAGTGAATGCTTGGACTGAACACAGGGTCCCCAATGGAAGAGTTAGAGAAAGGACTGAAGGAGCTGAAGGGGTTTGCAACCTCATAGGAAGAACAACAATATCAACCACTCAGACCCTCCAGACTAAACCACCAACTGAAAAGTACACATGGAAGCAACCATGGCTCCAGCTGCATATGTAGCAGAGGATGGCCCTGTGGGGCATCAGTGGGAGGAGAGGCCCTTAGTCCTGCGAATGCTCAATGCCCCAGTGTAGGAGAATGCCAGAGTGCTGAAGTGAGAGTGGGTGAGTGGGTGGTGGAGTACCTTCATAGAAGCAGGGGCGGGGGATGGGATAGGGAGGTTTGGGAGAGGAAACTGGGAAAGGGGATAACATTTAATACGTAAATACATAAAATATTCAATAAAAAATAAACTCAGAAAATTCCATTTTCAAGTAAAAATAGAGTCAATAACTTTTCTGATATTGAAGAATAGAGTTTGAGAATTGCATGACACTTTGAGACTTTAGGACAAGAAAGAATGGAGAGGCTGGAGATGGACTCAGACGAATATCACCAGTTGGTCCTTCAAAGAGGAGCTACCCTAATTCAACAGAGATCTTTCAGAAAAATTTTGTCAGTCGAATTGACAAATACATATTTCTGAAAACAAAGGTTACTTCCTCCATTAAAAAAACAAAAGTAAAAGGAATGTAAATGTAGATTCTAGTGACCTAAGACAAGTAAAAAGACCGGGCAGCAAGTCTCTACCCACTGACCCTACAGCACAGTCCCATCCATTCTCAAACTTAACAAAGAGTTATCAAGCAATCTTATGGTTAGACATTTACCCAGATAAGCTGAGAACATGTACACACACAAAACATATGCAGGAGTTTTCTCAGAAACTTCATCCTCAATTACGCAAACTGAAAACCACAGAAACAACCAAGATGTCCTTCTCTAAAGACATAGAAAATAGCCAAATTAGCCCCGGTACTTACAATGGAGTATTATGCTGTGATAAAATAAGGGGACTTATCAAGCCACGGACAGTACAAAATAATTTTCCGTGCAGTTCGGAGATAAAACGCCCACTTGAATAGCACAGGTAGTATATGACTCCAACGCTAGACATTTTCTACAAATGTAAGGACACTTATCCATGGTTAAGTAAAGTTAGGAGAACAAAGAGACAGTAAAAAAGGAAGGCAACTGGAAATCAAGGTTGCTGAAATGACTGTATATGGAACTAGGATAGGCGATTATGATATTGTACATTTGCCAAAAGTAAGAACTATACAGCCCAAAGAGAGTGATCAGATAAAGAACTAATAAGGACAATATGTAAGGTCATCAATTACAAAATTGTATCACCCTAATCTGGAAAAATTAGGCTGGAATGTGTAGTTGAAGTGACATAAGAATTCTTGAACAAGCTTGAAAGATTTTCATTAAATCTAAAATTGACCTACATATAAAAGCTATTACAATTTTGAAAACAAATGTGGATTAAGAAATTTAAAACATAAAACAAATTGGTTTTGCCATATGCGGTTTGTCCTTTTGATTGTGTACTTTATTTGTGTGGTTATTCTTTTTAAATTTTTAAAAGAATTGTTTACTTATTTAAAGTGTATGTTTGCACTGTTGCTGTTTTCAGACACATCAGAAGAAGACATCAGATCCCATTACAGATGGTTGTGAGCCACCATGTGTTTGCTGGGAATAGAACTCAGAATCTCTAGAAGAGTAGTCCATACACTTAACTGAGGAACCACCTCCCCAGGCCCATGTGATTATTCTTAATTCTCGGCTTATAAACTCTCTATAAACTCTCTGATGCTCTGAACAGTTAGTTATTGCATGGAAAAAAGAGAAAACAATAAGAAAAAGAGAGGAATACATTTGAATATCTACTAAGCTTTGATGTCATAAAGGAAAACCACCAACAAAAGAGTACACATGGTGGGACTAATGGCTGCAGCAACATATGTATAGCAGAGGATGGCCTAATTGGTCATCAACGGGAGGAGAGGCCCTTGGCCTTGTGAAAGTTCTATGCCTCAGTGTAGGGGAATGTCAGGGCCAGGAAGAGAGAGAGGGTGGGATGGTAAGCAGGGGGAGGGGGGAGGGAACAGGGTGGGTTTTTTATTATTTTTTTTTCTTTTGTTTGGAAGACGAAACCAGTAAAGGAGATATAATATTACATGTAAATAAAGAAAATATCTAATAAAAAACAAAAAAACAAATAAAATAAAATAAAATAAAATGAATATGCAGTGAATATAATGAAAAAATATATGTTAAAAATGAATCATATCCTTAGGAATTTTTATGTTTCAGTTTAGATTAAAAATAAATTAGTTTATCTAATGCTCCAAAAAAAAAAAGGAAAACCTCTTTGCCTTTTTAAAAAAGGTTTTTAAAAAGATTTATTTTATTTTAAGTGTGTGTGTGTGTGTGTGTGTGTGTGTGTGTGTGTGTGTGTGACCTATGAAGATGGTGTCAGATCCTCATGTAGCAGAAGTGACAGACAATTATGTTGGTGTTGGGAACTGATCTCTGGTCCCCTGAAAGAACAGAAGTGCTCATAACTACTGAGTTATCTTTTCAAACACCTTCTTCTCAATTTTCAAATTTTAATTTTTTTCCCTTCCTTTCTCCCTCTCTCTCTGGCCCCAGCTCACTCCAGACTCCTGATTGCTCCAGCTCATAGTTTGTTTGTTTGTTTGTTTGTTTGTTTCTCATTATGGATGGTTGTGAACCACCATGTGGTTGCTGGGATTTGAACTCATGACCTCTGGAAGAACAGTCAGTGCTCTTAACCGGTGAGCCATCTCTCCAGTCCCAATTTTACTTTTAAAACTACTACTGTTTTTGAAAGCATGTAGGAAATATGGTTACATATTTAAAATCATGCCTGAGTACAATAGCTTAGCATATTTCCCAAAATCATGATATATCCTTTTTAAAAAAATTCCTAACTATTTGCTATAATGGAAGTCTTCACTACTAAGACAATCTCACAAACATATTTATACTATCATTTATTTTAGTTTTAAGTTTTTATTATACTTTTCTCTTTGTATGGTGTGTGTGTGTGTGTGTGTGTGTGTGTGTGTGTGTGTGTATGATACGTGTACAGTTGCCTGTAGTTATCAGAAGAGGACAGCCAATCCCCTCATGCTGGAGTTCAAAGACATTGTAAACCTCTGTATGTTGGTGCTAGAAACTGACCCGACAGATCCTGCAGAACAGAAAGCACTCACAACAACTTAGCCACATCTACATCCCACACAATTATCATTTTAGTGAGTTTGGAGGTATGGTTCAAAGAAAGAACTTTTTGAGTATTTATTTTGCTGCTTTTGCTATTTTGCAATCATATTTTCTTAATAAAATCACCCATAGATAATGATACACCACAAAAATATTTATACTCACTGGCTGTTTTGCTGACAAAATAAGGGATGTAACTTAATATCTAACTTTCCAATGGTCTTCTATGTTTTCATATAAACAGAATCTTAATGTGTGCTTTCCTTTTATGCCTGTAAATTTTCAGAGCATAATGCTGTATATTCTCTTCTTAGCATCTAATAATCTGTCAGTTAAGGCTATGAACATTTCATTCAGATCCATGCTCTCCATGTAATTTGCATAGATTGTGGACAATTTTATTTCTCTTGAAGAAAAGTACTCTTAAGTAAAATTACTCTTCTTGTAAAAAATATGGCATGCAAGCATTCAGGAGTTTAAATCTACCATATAGCAAGCTTTGACTTGAAGGAAAAACCATATGGATACATTTATTAAAGTAATGAAATAAAAATGTCCATAAATCGATATCTATAGTTTTGGAGAAAACACTATAAGGAATTCCTCCACCTCTGTTAAATTTGTTTTATAATCATGAAAATGAATGCATCCACTCAATATTCTTATGATTCTCAGCATGATGGCTAGCTCTAACTGCCAATCTGTCTTTGCCCAGCCACCACAGAAATTACTTCTCCCATTCATATGTTTTTTTTTTTTTTCATTTTCAGTTCCTAGTTTATTTAGGAGCCTGTCTCATAATTATCCCTAGTTTGAAAACTCTCTTTGTAAAGTCTACTCATGTTTCTCTGAAATGCAGTGTATCACTATGATAAAATAATAAGATTGCTTAATCCCACACCAACCATTCAGTCTCTCTGTTAGGCTCATAAACTAAATTATTAGAATAAAAGTGTGATCAGCCGTGACAGTAGGAGGCTTTATTGGTAGAACAATGCTGAGCACCTACTGCTTCACAGGAATATTTCTGACTTCATCTTATAGTAACTGTAATTAAATTTTACTGCCTGCAGTTTAGTGCCTATCTTTAAATTATGTAAGCCCATCATTAACACCCCCCCAAAGCATTTCTTCTTTCTTATGCAGCCTATTCCTAATAAAACTCATAATTGTGTACTCATTGCATTGACATAGTATCAGGGTATGTAGCATGTCATATCTGTTTGTTGTGGACAGCACCTGATACTCAACTTTTGTTTGTTTGGTTGGTTGTTTTTTTTTGTTTGGTTGTTTTGTTTTGATTTGTTTTGCTTTGTTTTGTTTTTGAGATGGGGTTGCTCTGTGTAGCCCTGGCTGTCCTGGAACTCACTCTGTAGACCAGGTTGGCCTCAAACTCAGAAATCTGCCTGTCTCTGCCTCCCAAGTGCTGGGATTAAAGGCATGTGCCACCACTGCCTGGCGAAAGTTATACTGTTCTCACACTGAGAGGGAGTCGAACCTGGGCAGCCTGGATGAAAACCAGGAATCCTGACCACTAGACCATATGGGAAGTGGTCTGATACTCAATTTAAAACTTCTCATTGTGTATTTGCTACAGTGGTATGTTTAATCTTGCATGGGAGTGCCTTAATTACATATTGATTCTGGATTTTTTTTCTTAAGAGAGTTTGCTGGACAAACTCTTGGTTTTAAATAAGGAAAATTAAATCTGTATGGATTAATTTTGTCTCGCTGAAAAATTATGTAAATGTAAAAACAAAATGTGAACCATATCTGCAGAAAGAATCACTCTTTAAAGAAAAGGGATTGTTGGTATAAATAGATGAAATTCAATTATGCCAGAAGTATACATTTCCAGTAAAGCTGCATTTTTTAATAATATCTTGAATTACCTAATAAGAAAATTTCCTTGTAAGTTTTCTGGCAACTAGTACTAGTTTGGGTTTCAATTAATACCCTGGGAAGTATATGAATTCGTAAGTAACCACCATAACAGACTTTGAAAATATCTACACCTTTCTAGTTTCAAAACCATACATGCTGGTATGCCGTGCAAAGATTACTCTCGACAGCCAAGATTACTCTTGACAGGATGTGTATTGTAACTCTGCTTTTTCCTACTTGGTGGCCTGAAGATGTAGCATCAGTGTCCCTGAATTCCATAATGAAAGCAATTATCTACCTTGAGATTAACAAAATAGCTCAACAGGTCAATACAAGTACTCACTGTCAAGCTTGACCACCTAGGTAGTTTTCCAGGTGTCATGTTGTGGCAGAAAAGAAAAGACTACTACTGCGAACTGGATTTTGATCCACAGCTATGCACATAAAAATAAATAAAAGGCATAAAATAAAATTTAAAAGAAATTATATGCCATCTCTCAGATGCAAGGGACACCCACATCCACTTCCTACAGTGCAATTATCAGGTGGAAACGTGTGGCTGGACCTCTTGCAGCTCTCCTAATTGCTCACACTTGATCATTCACACGAAGATAGTCTTTCACATACTTAATATTTTCATACAATATGTTTTAATAATATTATTGTACTTGATATATGCTGGCAAATGGTAAATCAGTTCTCAGAGAATAGACTTTAAAAAGTCTATTATTTAAGAAGTCTAGACTGAGCCAGGCAGTGGTGGTACACACCTTTAATCCCAGCACTTGGGAGGCAGAGGTAGGCAGATTCCTGAGTTC
>JADRCD010233180.1:2500-14335 GCA_019843815.1 Montemys delectorum | reverse complement strand
TCACAGAGACAACGGTCCCCTCCTTGGTCCTTCCAGCCATCTGACCCACAGCGAGGGTAATTGAAGCAAGCCCTCTGGGGCTCTTCTGAAGCAGAGACAAAAAGTTTCAGTTCCTAGATTTACACAGTGCTCTGTGGTCTTGGGGTCAAGGTTTTCCACTGCGGAGTGGGCCTAGATTCAAATCCTGGATCTACCAGCTAGTCCGTTCTAGGCAACTCTTTGAACTCCTTGAACCCCAGCTTCCTTAGCCATAAAGTGGGGGCAGTGCTGGTGTTCTGATAGGGCTTTGTGATGTGGCATAGTGAATCTAAAGGCCCTGGTAAGAGACTAGCACAGGAGGTATTTACTCCGCACCTGAATCTGGATGCGTTCCCCTCTCCTCTTTCTCTCTGTGTATAACGAGTTGTCATGCTCCCCCACCCCACCCCCCAACCCTGTTATTGCCTTCCTTATTCTCAGGTATGTCTCCAGACAGGTGAGGCACCCAGCTAGAGAACTTATATTTTGTTTTTACTAAAATTGGACAATGCCATTTTCATAACTGAAAACATGAAAGGAGAAAAACTGTGCATCTGTATAGAAAAAGAAGTTGCGGCCGGGCGGTGGTGGCGCACGCCTTTAATCCCAGCACTTGAGAGGCAGAGGCAGGTGGATTTCTGAGATCGAGACCAGCCTGGTCTACAAAGTGAGTTCCAGGACAGCCAGGGCTACACAGAGAAACCCTGTCTCAGAAAAAACAAAACAAAACAAAACAAAAACAAAAAACAACAACAAAAAAAGAAGTTGCTAGATTATAAATCTGGAGAAGAGCATAACCATGCCTTTTCCTTCTTATTATTCTCCCGTTACAGCCAAAGAAAGCACCTGATAAATACTTTGTGTGTGACTTGCCATAAATCCTATTTATGTAGTCTTCCAATGACAAAAACCTCCATGGAGTCAACTCCTTATTTGTTTGTTTTGGGGAAAGCAGGTGAATTATTTTTCTGAAAAATATCTATCCAAATGCCTAAAATATGAATGTCTATCCTAACAAATTTCAAGTGATATTCTATTATTTAGAACCATGAAAGCACACAAAGTTATTAAGATATCATTCATCATATTTGTTAGAGCCAAACTATTTCCTCTGTGTAGTTGGGGTAGTGTGATAGCTATTAAATACTTTGAGTACAACATAACACAAAGTGCTTACAATTTCAATTTTTATGATTTAAAGGCCAAAAAAAAAAGAGGTTGAGTTAGTTTTGTAATTTATATAAATTATAATGTTAAACTTGCCCCATAATTTTCTCATCACAGTATGCAGGACATTAACTAGAGTGGAAATTATGAACTATGGCAAGGGATTTTGCTATAATCTAGTAACCCAATTTTTATAATACTTTTTTGGATAAATTATGAAATTTATTTATATTTCACTTTCTAAAAGACAGAACATAACCACACTTTCTGGAAAGTCATTATATTAGAAACAGCGAGTGTGATGCAGGACAGGAGGTCCCTGCCGCACTGTGGCACAGCTGTGCCTTTCTCAGTTCCTCAGGACAAGGTCTTGTGGAACCTCCCTCCACACATCTCCTGAGCAAACCTTCCCAGAGGGTACAGAGAAGCGGCAGTAACGTTGGGAAAATGCTCCTGTCTGACTCTGCTGGTATCTGAGCTAGCTTTGCCCCGGCAGGCAGAGACACCACTGTGTAGGTGTGGTGTCAGAAGCACAATGTCACATGCAGTCTCAGGCGGACCAGAGCCACATGACTGGAAAGACGACTTACCCCGAAGCCCTAGGTCTGCTCGAGGGTCTGTTGTGTGGAACAGACTGGTGGTGCTCTTCCTTGTGCTCTGTAAAATGTGCTGGATTTCCAGCGTTTAGAGCTGCTGCTCAAGAAAGCCTCCAGCAGACCACCTCCCTTGACTAACTATCTTAATTTCCTGTGTGTGTGGGGGGATGACCCTGGCTTTACCGCTGCCTCCGCACCGAAAGGCGGGTTTAAAACATATACTTGCACAAGGAGGCAGCAATACTGCTCAGGCTCGTCAAGTTGCCAAGCAGCACACAGCAGTCGGTGCCTCCCTCCAGTTCTTCAGAGCAAGAATGTCAGCAGATACTCAACAATAGAGGGCACATGACCCAGCCACCTGAGAGTACTCATCAGGATCAAGGAAAACCAAAAGCCAAATACCCTACACCTTCTCCCTACTTACAGACGAACACACCCCATCTTTGCTACCCAGCATGTCCACTACAATTCTATGGTGATACCTTATGCTAAAAAGGCACCGTCAGGCATTTAAGACAGAAGCTGTCAGGTGTACCAATGTGCAGGTGAAGGGAAACAGCAGTAACCAAAAACATCTACCATCAGACTGCGGCACACCCAGGAGAAGAGGAGCAGAGGCCTGGCCCAGTAAACCGCAGAACCAAGGCACCTCAGGGCCACGGCAAGGAGTCCCTGCTTTATTGTGCTATTCGCAGCCCAGGGATGATCCTGGCTCGCTAGGAGGACCTGAGAGATGAACACTGGACAACAGGATGAAGGAGAATAAGATCCTATGGGATAAGAAGCTGGACCCTTCTTAAAGCAGGCAGTAGCTGAGGTTCGGTGAAAGCAGATCATGGGACAAACAAGGTTGCTAGGGGGAAGACAAATGCTGGTAAGAGCCCAGAGGAAACAGGGCTCTCTCTGCCCTAGGGGCCCATCACCCTTGAAGAAGTGACCCTGTCTGGTGCCATGGCTCAATTCCAGATCTGCATTACATGTGAGGTGCAGGAGTCAAGGGGCTCACACCTAATGCATAATGGAAGCTCTAGAGTGAGGCGGACAGCCAGGACCCGGTTCATTGGTCGATGATGGAGCGCTGCAACACCTGGTTTATCCTGTCATCTTCATCAACATCATAATCCACAAAAGTGTCGTAGGAGAAGCGGTGGCGGCGCTGGGTATGGTCCATGAAGTTAGTGCTGCGGTAGCTGGGGTCTCCCCGGGGCATTGAGGCACAGATGGGACACACCACAGACTTGGTGTCCGTGCTGTGAGTGAGTTTGCAGTGTTCCATAAGTCCTTCCTGGTCAAAGTTCTTCTTGGGACAGTAAGGACAAGGAAAGGTATATCGGTTTGGGACATTTCTTGGCTGAAGGGATGTATCCTTGGTGGTGGCCTTTACACCTTCCATGATGTAACTCTGGTATTTGGAACATGAAGCCACGTATACTATAATTTTTTGAAATTATAGTATAATGATATCATTTCCCCCTCCCTTTTCTTCCTCTCGTCCCTCCTATGTACTTCTTCTTTCTTTCAAATTTGTTTTTTTCATTAATCATTGTTTTACACACACACACACACACACACACACACACACTCACACACACATACACACACACACACACACTCACACACTCACACACACATACACACACACACACACACACACACACACACACACACACACACACACACACACATGCATGCGCGCGCACACACATATCCCTGACTATGTCACTATAACCTGCTCAGTCCTTACGCTCCTTGAATGTTTTCAGAGCTGACTAACTATTTGGGATTGGATAAGCATTTGAGAAGCTCTTGCCTGCGGAAGACTATTTCTCCTGCTCTTAGAACACCCTAGTTACCTGTGCTCTTTGTCTACTATTGAAGCCTCATGATCCACTCCCTTCCACATTCGAATGTCTACTGGTGTCATTGTTCAGGTCTTGTTTAGACGGCCATGTTGATAAGACTTCATGGGTACAGCTCCTCTGCCATTTCTAGAAGACACAATCTCACAGCAGACTCTCTGTTCCTTGCACTCTTCCTGTCTCCTCTTCTGCGGAAACCCCCTGAGCCTTAGGTGTAGGAATTGTGTCGTAGATATATCAGTTGGTGCCATAGTGTCTCGTGTCTTCTGCACGTGATTGGCTGTGCTTTGTTTTCTGTAACGGTCTCTATCTGTACCAAAGAGACATATCTCTGATGAGGGATGAGAACTGTGCTTATCTGTGGACAGAAGGACAAATATTTAAGAATACCATTAGGGATTATGCTGGTTGAGTAAAGTGATGGTTGTAGGTTCTCATCCAAAATCCCTGACTTTCCTAGTTGACCCTTAGTAGTGGGCCAGCTTTCCATTACTAGGCATAATTTCCCTCTTGCCGAGCTGGCCTGAAGTCCAATTAGGGAGTTGTTGGTTACTGCTAAGGAATGTGTGACCACTACTGTGCCCTTGGAGTTATCACGTCATGCTGGTCATCGTGTGGTTTATAGGTGATACAGCAGAGTAGGACTATTGGGTACTTTTCCCTTGGAAGCTTGGTTGGTGCCTTCTCACGTCATAAAGCTAGTCCTCGGGACGGAGCTTTTTCAGGTAAGCTCCAGAGGACGTCCGCTGTGTCTTATGTGGTAAGTGCCCGGTGTCTTTTGCAATAGGGGCTTACTTTTTACTTCTGGGAGGAAACCACCAGCAGCAGCAATAGCCTGTAATGTTTTAGGACTCTTCTTAGACGGTCCTGACTACTAACTCAAAAGTGGAATTCTCATGCCTGGTGGTAGGACTTGTAGGGTTTTTGGTAAATTGTCTTTGGCTCTTCAAGGGAGCATGATCAGCTCAGATGAGAGAGTTTCATGTAAACTATATACCTATATATATTCATATATACCTATGCACAGACAAATAATGATAATAATAATAATAATTATAATTATAATAATAATTTGCCCACGACTCTCCCTTCTCCCTCCTTCTGCACTTACCTTCCCCTCCAATATCTCCAAATCATGTATATCCCTCAGCTTCCCTTGCAATTGTGCCTCTTCTTACATTGCCCCGTTATGCTTTCCTGGTTTCTGCTGATGCTCCATGTCATATTCTTATATCCAAGGATTCGGAGCTAGGAACTACAGGTAAGAGAGAGTATGTTTTACTGGTCCTGGGTTACCTCACCCCATGTGATTTTTTTTCTAGTTGAATGCATTTACTTTCAAAATTCACAGCTTTTTCTTTTTTTATAGCTGAATAGTAGTCTGTATCTATTTGTTAGCTGAAGGACACATTGGCTGTTTCCATTTCCTAGATATTGTATGAACAGAGCAGCAATGCACATGGCTGAGCAAGTGCCTGTGCAGTAGGACATTGAGTGCTGAGGACTCGTATTGCTAGGTTATATAGTACCTGTATGTTCAGCTTTTGGAAGGTTCTCTACACTGACTTCCAGTGTGGCTGGATCAGTTTGCAATCAAAGCAACAGTGAATAGAGGTTCTCTTGTTTGTGGATCCTCTCTGGCATCGGTTGTTTCAGTGATCTCTGCTATTCAGACCTTGGTAATACGAAATCTGAAAGTTGTTTTGATTTGTGCCTCCCTTGATGGTTGATTACAATGAACTTTTTTTTTTTTTTGACATATTTCTTAGCCATTTTTGTTTCTACTTTTGAAAACTCAGATTCTAAGCTCAGTCTTTGAAAGATTTTTTTTTTTTTGATTCTTTATTTTGAGTTCTTTATATATTCTGGATATTAATCCCCTGTCAGATGTATAGCTGTCAAAAATTCTCTCCCATTCTATAGACTTCCTCTTCTCTTAGTTGGCTCTTTCTTTAGCAGTGTAGACACATTTTAGTTATGACATTCATGTCTTAGTTGTTGACCTCGATTCCTGGCAAATGGAGTCCTGTTCAGAAAGTGCTTTCCTGTTCCTACGTCCTGTGTGTGCTGTGTTTCAATGTTTCCCATGTCACATATAGGTCTTTGATTCACTTGGAGACAGTTTTTATCCAGGGTAATACATACAGGTCTAACTAATTTCACTCTTCTGCATGTGGCTATATATTCCTACAAGTATTTGCAAAAGATACTGTCCTTTGTTTTAGTCGGTGTTTTGACATCTTTGTTTATAATATGTAGCTCTAGTCATGTGTACTCATGCCTGTTTCCTTGGTTCTGTCCCATTTGTCTCTATATCTACATTTGTGTCAGTACCGTATTGCTTTTATTACTATGACTCTGTAATGTACCTTGAGGACTGGATTGGTAATCCCTCAAGCATTGTTAATTTTGCTCAGAATTGTTTTTGGTCTCCAGGGTCTTTTGTGGCTCTGTATTTCTAACCTATTTCTAAAGGAAATACTTTATTTTTTAATTTTATTTTGCATCATTGTGAAACAGGCTATGAGTTTTTCTCTGGGGGTTGTATTACTCTTAAAATTGTTTACTTATTTAGATATGGGGACTCACATATTCCATCAAGCTCTCTGTGTATCTAAGAGGACCTTAAACTTCTGCTCCTCCTGCTTCCATTTCCTACATGCTGAGAATAAACAAACAAACAAACAAACAAACAAATAGTGGCATATGCCAGGTTTACATGGTGCTGGGAATAGAATCCAGGGATTTGGGCATGCTTGACAAGCACCCTGCAAACTCATCTGCATTCCAAGATACAGATTTATCATTTTAAAAAAGTGAACAGAATAGAGCCCATAAAGATACTTGCCAAGATCCAAAGATACTGTGTTATTCAAAGATACTGTAACTTCTGTGAAGAGAGAAACATGCTGTTTCAACAACACAAATATTCATACTGTCTTCTTTAGATTTAGGTAAGAGTGAGTGGTAGGTCAATTTCCCAAGCTGTGGACCTTGGGACAGTTGTACCTATGGTGTCTATACAAGGAAAGAAAAGTAGAGAAGGTTTGATCCTGCATAGAAGTGTTCTGCTCAGGCAACAACACGTATCAATTCCATGTCAATAATTCATTATCCAAAACAAGCTGAATGGCTGCGTCTCTTTTCACTAGTTAGAATAAGTCATAGTCCTAAATAGCCAGGAATGAGAGGAAGAAGGGAAATATTGGTGAACTCTAAGAATGTTCCAGCAAGCAAGATCATGGTCCTAAGAATCTGGTTCACCATTTGTTTTTTAAAGATGAATTTAATTTTTGTTCCTTTTTTGTTGTTGTTGTTGTTGCAAATAGCATTGGGTGTCAATGGACTCTCATTCCCAACGTTATCAGTGCAACTTTAGGCACAGAGCAACTGATTTCAGAACGAGATGTAGCAGGCAGTGTGGTTCTGTGTTGGATTCACTCCAAGGAGTGGAGACACTTAGTGCTGGGATTGCCAAAGGGACTGGTTACAACATCTCTCTGCTGACTGTGCAGTTCTGCAATAGGGACCTAGAGGATGACACTGCAGGGAGTCTCTCATTTAATTATCTCCCCCTGTGGGACTTGGGGATGAGTTATGGCTTGCAAAGAAGCCATAGACACTACAGTAGCATATTATATATTTTAGATCATCATGTGCAGATTGAGTGTATCTGCTTTTCTTTTTCTAACAACTGCTGGCAACCATTTCTACGCCTTACCTTATAGGTCATTACCTTGTGAATGATCTTTAGAATATAAACATGGAGTGGAGGCCTGATAAGAATAGGTCAGCAAAGAGTTTAAATTCTGTATTTTCTTCATCTTACTATAAAGCAGCCATGGCGTATTATGTACCTGTTGTTCTTCAAAGACTGGGCATGTCATGTAATCATATCGTGTAACCATCTGGTCTCTAACACTTTCTTTCATGTCAGGAAGTGCTAAGACAAGCTATTTATGAGTAGCCTTTGGTCCATTGGGGGCTTTGGTTTACCCTTGGCCCACCCTTATCACTGAAATGCATCATGGGGGAATCTTGCCCTTTCTGTGTCTCCTATACCACACATGGATCTCCACATGTTGTCTCTTGCTACACCACTTTCTTCTATCAGCTCTGAACTAACTCCTGAGGGCATCTGGGTGCCGCAGTGGCTTGGCACTGTGCTGAGAATCTGTGAAAGTACTTAAACGATTGCCTTCCATGCTTAAGCAGCAGGCACTCAAGAAGCAATCTCAGCCAGAGAAAGTCCTGGAGGTTTGGTGCGGCTCCACACTTTGTTTTGTCGTTTCTTCTTACCACAGAAGCAGGTTTTATTCCTAACAGCATTTTGATAGTTTGTTGCCTTCTCCCTAAAAACAGAGCAGTGCCCTGCAGGATGTTTTCTTGTAAAGAGGAGTAAGAACAAGTCCGTCTATTTGTGAGACGCCCATACAGAACACTAGTGTCAATACTGGAAGAAGAAAAATTAGTGTCCTAGCCTGAGGGCAGCATGGCACAGACTGTTCACTGGGGTGGTGGCACTTTCTAGGAAAGGAAAGCAAGGGCAGGACACATGTCAGTGAAGAGCAACTGGTCACTGCAGTCAGAAGAGAAGGGGATCAGTCTCTCCACTTCTTTTCTCAATATGTATTTCTTTCGATATATGCTCACCCAACACCACACTCTTCCTACCTTTCCTTCATCATTGAGCAACTACAGGTTGACTACGAGCTATGTGATGGGAAAAGGTTAAGTATAATGATCCAGAAGCATGATTTAAAATCATTTGCTGTAGTTAGGGAAAGCCCATTGATGAAGCATTGGAGATAGGATAGCAATGTAAATAAAGTTAAGTGAGACCAGTACAGGCCCTGCCTAATCACATAGGAGGACAGAGAGCCAGGTGGAGAATTATCCCAGGTCTTAAGGTTGAAGGAGAAGCTGAAGTAGATCAAAGGGGAATGCTGGCTTCAGGGAGGGGGAAGAGTCCAGAAACTTAAGCCCTTGGACCTCTGGGTGTGACAAGTGACACAAGCAGGTAGTCAGCTGAGAGAGATTGTGGCAGAAGGTGAGGATTGTGATGAAGATCTGGGAGTCAACCTGAGAACAGGACTCAGGAACCCTAGCATGCGGCTCAGGTCTTGGAACTTAATCCTGGAAGTGGTAAGATCCAGTGACTATGTGAGATAGAGACCTGAGGGATTTGGTTCCCACCACAGGAAGATGGTGCTAGTGCAGTGGCTCACAACCTGTGGACTACTACCCGTTTTGGGTGCTCACATAGCACACAGCCTGTGTGTCAGACATTTACACTACGATTCATAACAGTAGCAAATTACAGTTATGAGGCAGCGCCGAAATGATCTTACTGTTGAGGGTTGAGGGACTGGATGAAAGATAGAGCACCAGGAAGGTTGAGAACCACTGTTCTAGAGATACAACAGGATTTTGAGTGGAGGCATTGTATTTGTTGGTGGATGGTCAAAGTGGTGGTGGGCCTGGCAGAGTGAGAGAAAATGGAGGTTATGTAGATTATAGAACCAAGGGACTCGTTAACCCGTTTGACCAATGGGATGCCATTGGTCAAAGAAAGGAGAGAATCAGCCATAAATTCCATGTTTCTGGCTTGTAGGACTGGTTTTATCTGAGAAAAAAGAATATAGAAAAATCAAGTACATACTAACTCTTAATCCTCACATCCTGACTAGTAGGCATAATTTCTTTCATTAATGTAAAGGGCCACCAGAAAAGAGACACAGCGGGATGGTAACATGGGCAAACGCCTCTTTTGCTTTTGTTGCTTAAGACAGGGTTTTTCTATGTGTGTCCCCCTCTGGTCTTAAACATGATATGTAGATGAGGCTGGCTTCCAGTTCATGGCAATTCTCCTGCCTCAGCTTCCAAAGTGCTCAGATTATAGGTATGCACCACCGTAGCTAGCTTTAACAGAAACACAACGCAGTATTTCTCCATTCTGTGGGTGTAAAAACTGAAGAACAGACATTAAATGATGTATCCCAAGACCCAGTTGAGATGATGGTAGAGATGGGATGCGACTCTAACAGGCTGGTCTGACAAAGGATTCTTTTAGTCAACTGTGCTGTGGTACGTCTTAATACTTAGGTCTCAAAAAGAGTGACTAGGAGAGTGATCGGAGAGATCTAAATAGAAAAAAGCTCTCCATGAAGCTTGACATGGTAGCTTAACCTTGTAATCCCAGTATTTGGGAAATTGAGGCAAGAGGATCATGGCATATTTGAGGTCAATTTGGTCTACATTGTGAGTTCTAGGCCAGCCTGGCCTACATAGCAAAATCCTGTCTGGAAATAAAACAATGAAACAAAACTCAACAACATTGTTGCGGTTTGAATCCGAAGTTTCTCCCACGGGCTCACACATTTGAATTTGAGAGCCTGGGTCTTCGGCTCTTGGTGAGAAGCTGGGGGGAGATTGTAGAAACTCTATACGATTGAACCTTGTTGGAGGACCTAGGAAGCGGGAGAGAGACTTAAGGTGTTAAGAACCAGCTCCACTTCCCACTGTTTCACCAATATGTTAGGAGGTGAAGAGTCCCAGATGTTCTCTCGTGCCACATGGAGCTCCCTACTGCCAAACCACGCCCCCTCGGCAAGCCACACCCCTCCACCAAGCCATGCCCCCCCCCCTCCATGATGCTTTGTGCCCTCAAACGGTCCTCTGAAGCTGCTTCAGCGTAGATATTAGGTCAGAGCCACAAGAAAAGTAACTAACGTTCAGAACCAAAGTTCTCTGTGAGTTGTAAGAGGTTAGAATGATTATACAATGCATGATTAATGAATTAATAAGGTTGTTTAGGAGAAAACCTTATGGTCAGATACCTCGTTTGGTTCGTTAAAATCACGTAAAACTGGGGTAAAATTTCTAAAATAGATATGATACAGTATCATGCACGGTGCAGAGTAGTGCCAAGAGGAAGCTTCGGGGTTTTCAGAGGGGAGGGTGTGGCAAAGCAGATCTTTCTGAGCTCCCCGCTTCTGCCTTTCCTTGCACCCCGGTGCCTTTCCTCGTGTCTCCTGTGAAATGACAGGTGAGAGTTGGAGATGCTATCTGTGTAGTGAACACTACCATGTGAACATGCAGAAACAAGGGTGTGGCCTTGCATGTTAAATCCAACAGCCTGCAGTCCTAAGAACAGCTGAATTCCTTACCTAGGGGCAGATGTGGATTTGGCCACTTGCCCTTACATGTAAAGAAAGGCGAGGGCCCTCAGCAGGTGACTCACTGCTCTTGAATTCAGTCCTTTGGACTCAATAGCAACCTATTTGTGTTTCTGTCACAATTTTTCCCTCTCCTTTCCCCACCTCCTTCTCTCTCCTTCCTCCTAGGAGGATCAGTTCCTAATTGTGTGTGTGTGGATGTGTTTGGGGGCAAGGGTAGAAAGGGATTGTATAGAGTGTTGCAGAAACCCAGTTTACAGAGCTGCCAGGGAAATGACAAAGGAAAAGCGGGGGCCCAGTGTTCTTCTTGGGATAAGTGGGAGTCAGACCAGGAAGATAAGCTGAGAGTCGGAGCCTGCTCTGTCATCCTCCTCAACTAGATGAAGTACAAGTGTGTATACACACACACACACACACACACACACACACAAGAGGGGTTGGAGAGAGAGAGAGAGAAGAGGAAGGAGAGAGAGAGAGAAGAGGAAGGAGAGAGAGAGAGAGAGAGAAGAGGAAGGAGAGAGGAGAGGAGAGGGACAGAAAGAGGGAGGGGAGAGGGGAAAAGGAGAGAGAGCAAAAGAGAGAAGAGAGAAAGAGAAGAAAGGAAGAGAAGAGAGAGAAAAAGGAGAGAGAGAGAGAGAGAGAGAGAGAGAGAGAGAGAGAGAGAGAGAGAGAGTTTGGCAGAGGGTCTGCTTCAGAAGTCAGCCTTCCAGATTGGGTCAATATACAGCCCCGGGAGCAGAGAGGCAGCTTAGCCCAAGCACACGCTCGTGGCCTTCCTCAGTCCAGTTGTCCTCAGACAGCGTGAGGTCAATAAGCAGTAAGTAGAGGAGGCCCTGGGAGGAGGACGATGGGAAAGGGTTTTTGAGGAAGGAAACCTAGGTCTTGGAGAGGGAAGATTCCTAACTTTGAACTTGCAGGGAAGACGCTGACCCCGACTGACTTTTTGATCTGCAGTAGCTAGCTCCTTTATCCCACGCCAGCTGAATCATCTGCAGTGAACGGTTTACCGAACTTGAA
>JADRCD010233179.1:0-31052 GCA_019843815.1 Montemys delectorum | reverse complement strand
GAAAATTACTAGGATGGAGAATAAATTTATGGCCATGTCATTTATTTAGGTGCCCCTGACTAAACAAGCATTTTAAAATGTAGAAAGAATTCTTGGTAGTAATAATGTAAACTCCCTGGAAAATAGTATTTCAGTAATAGTAAGCTGTGCCATTGTCTGTCCTCATATGTAGCAAAAAATATTCCTTTAGTAACCTGGAATAATAATGTGGAGACGTAGAGATTGCATTTGGGACCAAATTTATAGTGATTTACTTGCAAGGATGCACTAATAGACAAGTGGCCCATTGTGGCATCTTGGCAAATTGATTGCTTTGCGGGATTTCAAAATGTATTGGCATAAATGCCAGACTGTGAAGGAATGATAGCACCACATGGGTTGGATTTATCAATAGCAGCAGCATATTATTCCAAAAAGAGCGTGTGCCAGGTTCCAGCCTGTAATGACAAACATCATCTGCTCCTGTTGAGGAGAAGCACAGCATGAGTGCTCTCAAGACTTCATAGTGCCTGTAATCGACCACAACACTGTTTAGCAGCTAGGAAGCTCACCATCCACACGTTCTCAGCAACACTCTCTGCCTGGAGGTTTGTTTCTGTTTTTGTTTTTGTTTTTGTTTTTGTTTTTGTTTTTTTCATTTTGTGTGAGTCTCTGTCTCTGTCTCTGTCTCTGTCTCTGTCTCTGTCTCTCTCTCTCTCTGTGTGTGTGTGTGTGTGTGTGTTTTCCTCTCCCTTCCTTTCTTTCTCATATTCATTAAGCAAAGAGTTATTTACTGTTGTCTATATACCTGATCCTGGACTAAGTTTAGGATTAAGTAAAATGATATAGCAAGGGCAAAATCTGAAGGAAATGTCCATGAAATTCAATATAGATAAGAGATGAAGAATGTAATCTACAAAAGAAATTATCAAGGATCAAGAGCATAAAAATGACCAGCCATCTGAAGTCAGAATAGTCCTTGGCAGAATAAAATATTTTAAGGTCAGTTATGGAGGCATATGGCTTATTTTGGCAGCACAGATTGTCCAAAGTTGGTGGACCATTGTGTGATAGAGGGCAAGTATGTATTTAAAAGGTAGGCTGCCCCTCATGAAACACTCTAGTGGATCTGTTTATCCAGAGACTTCAGCAGGTTAGAGGGTTTATCAACCTCATTAGCAGATGCTGTGGCAACAGTGGGGAGGTACTGGCTGCACACGAAGAATGTTACAGACAGAGAATCTATGTGTGAAGCTTGTGACTAATATACAATGTGGCCCAGAAACATTATTGTTTCTAATACTCATAATAGGAATCTTTCACTGCAGTAGAGATAGGG
The DNA here is from genome assembly GCA_019843815.1 of Montemys delectorum. Classification (NCBI taxonomy): domain Eukaryota; kingdom Metazoa; phylum Chordata; class Mammalia; order Rodentia; family Muridae; genus Montemys; species Montemys delectorum. The sequence continues at coordinate 29,734 of JADRCD010233179.1, read as the reverse complement.
TTCATGGTGGGGCTGTTCTTTGAGCACTGTGAGACATAATTTCGACTGTGTACTGTCTGTTGGTGGAGGTAGATGAATGAACTCCTGGTCCAGCAATACAGAGGAGGACATAGAAGGCACAGGTGCAGAATAAGAGCAATCCTGGTATTTTATGGAGGATTAGAAATTAAATATAGTTAATACTTGACTTTTAGATCTGGGAAGTAGGAATGGAGAATGAATGGGCAAAAACTATAGTCCATGAGTTATTGATACCCAGGTAATGCAGGGAAAGAACAAGGTTGGTTGAGGTAAGAAATGATGACATTTGTGTGTGGTTGGCATGTTTGTGTGTGTGTGTGTGTGTGTGTGTGTGTGTGTGTGTGTGTATGAGTATGTGCAGCATGTGTGTGTTTCTGTGTGTGTACATAAGTGTCTGTGTGTATGTATATGTTTATATATGTTCACGTGTGTATGTGTGTGTATACAATTATAGGTGTGAATGCATATATTGTGTATCTATATATGCCTTGATCTCAGCATATTATCTATGAAGCTTTTCGGGTACTATGGCCATTTTAGGTAGAACTCGTTTGACTTCTATGTAGGATTCCTTCCCTATTACCATGATCACAAGCTCCTTGATGGTGGGCCATGTTATGCTTCTGAACCTCATACAGTGTGGATTCCAGGTAGGTTCTCCACATCTGACAAACACACAAGGGAAGCCTGAAGGCAGCAATAGGATGCCCATGGTGATATCTTAATTAGATATTGTGACTATATCCTGTGACCTCCCATTGGAGCAAGAGCAAGAATCCTTCTGGCAGCACCGAGGGCCTGCTCAGAAACATAAGAATTTGTCATAAAGTCATGGTGGCTCATTTTCCAAATTTGTCTTGAAACATTCTCATCTCTCTCTGGATGCAGGAATGAAATAATGAAGGCTAACTCTGAGAGTAGAGCGGGCCAACAGGATGGGGAAGACAGCCTTACACATTGACATGACACGTAGATGTTACACAGAATGTGGTTCATCCTGGAGCTTGGAAGTGCTCTGATCTTACAGCTCTTATTCAGTTATTCAGTTTTTATAACTTGTTCATTTTCTTTATGGCTAGAAAATGAGCTGATCCAATTATATCTTTTAAAAATGTCTTGTAACAATGGCTTGGACAATTGATACACATTCTACGTTAGATTCTGTCTGTTGTCATCCTGGGAGAGCTACTATTAAAGTCCAGGCAAGAAAGTTGCAGACAGCCACGTAGATGAGGCCAAATTGAAGTCCTTTCTTAGCCATACACTGGGATCAGGCTCTTCCCAAGAGAAATCTTGCCACCGAAGCTCTGGTGTACAGCATTTATAAAGAAAAAACAAAATCCCAAATCCAAATACCAACACAACCTGAGATGTCAGACGCAGGCTTGAGGAGCCTGGTAACATTGGTTTGGGTTTTGTTTCTGGGTCATGGTCTGGGTCAGGTAATGTCTTGAATGTGCTGCTGAGGTGGACATGACTATTCAGGGGAGTGAGGAGCTTTCAAAACCCAGTCCTGTGAGCAGACGAACAATAGATTCAGGTTTGGACCAGGACCAGGACAGGGATATGCTGCCTTGCTCACTTCTTGACTTGCCCTCGTTGTGTTTAGGTTTCCTCATTTCTGTTGCAATGCTGTGTGTCCCTTCTGTGTGAGATGCTTATGATGACAAAATGGCTGTGATGCCATGAAGAGATGTTAAAGTGTGATGTCATCAGAAAATGTCAATGCTTAATTTCCCCCATGATTAAGAATCATAAGTAAGTGTGCTTGCCTCTGAAATGAGATGATAATTGGCAGGCCCATGTCAACATAGCAAGCTTTCTGGACCACCAAGGGGAACACAGATGAGACTTGGTGTTTTGATTCATTTATGGGCCTGATCATCCTCTCTTGATAATACCTGTCAGAAATCGAGAATGGCCTGGCCTAACTGCTATTCTGGGCTGAGGGTGTGTTGGGGAACTTGCTTGTTTGATTGAAGGTGAATCAGAGGCCCATAAATTGGGGAGGGAGGAGATTAGTGTTTGAAGTGAGCGATGATTACTTTGTTCTCAACACAACTCTGTTATAACAAAGAGTTTAGCCTGTGAGAAGGGTTTCTATGAGGAACCTTCACCTCACATCTTGTAATTTGTTCATCATAAAATGTCCACTTTTTCTTCTCTTTAGTGTGTGATAACATCTTTAAGTACATGGAACAAACAAGGAGACATCAGCTGAGGAATATTGCATATGTAGTGGCCGGGCATCCCTGCAGTTCTTCCTCTGTATTCCTGAAGGGTCTGGGTCGGCACTGCTCAGGCAATAAGTACCCTGGTTATTAATTAACAGAGGATGTGTCTCTTGTAAGCACAGGGAATGTGGCCTTGGGATATCACTATTCATTTCACCATGCTGGCCTTCCTGACACCTAAATTTTTTTCTGTTGGTGAAGTTCTCATTATTTTGAAAGAGTCCACTGACATATAATTTATATACAGCAAGTAGGACATGTTTAAAGCAAGGAATTTGGCAAGTTACAGCATATGTGAAATACCATCTAACCATCCGAACAAGCAAGAGATTGAAATTCCTCTGACTCACAAACCCTTTCGGTGGTGCCCTTGACAGCTTCTCCTTCAAATGACACAAGTCAGCTTGGACTAAGAGTCAATGTGTGTGTGTGTGTGTGTGTGTGTATGTATGTGCATATGTGTGTTAATGTGTGTCTGTGTGCACATGTGTATATTTATGTGTGTATGTGTGTATACGATTATGTGTATATGCATAGATTGTATGTCTGTATGTGCCTGTGAGTGTCAGTGTGTATGTGTCGGTGTGTATGTGTTTCTGTGTCTGTGTGAGTGTATGGCATATATATGATGACCCGTAGATTCCATGGAGCTACGTGACACAGGTGACAGGAAATGGACTCAGGTTCTATGGAAGATTAGCAAGTACTCTTAACCTTTATGCCGTTTTCCCACCCTCCAAAATGTTTAATAAACAGTTGTTTGATTTTTTTTCATAGTGTGTACTTCTGACTACTCAGCCCTCTCAGAATCTCGAAGGTTTCATATTTTGGAGAATCTGTCTGTTGTTTTAGGATGACTGCTTTGATGGCATCAAATTATTTCTGATACTGTCTTAATTTCTTACTATTTCGAGTACAGTCCTTTTATTCCCGATACTGATCACTTACGTCTTCTCTCACGTTTTTCTGTATATTAGTGTGCAGTGGTTACTGTAACAAATTCCTCAAAAGTTGGTAGTTTAAAAAGTGTATCTCAACCTGCCAGTGACCAGTATTAAAGTCAAATTAGAGATTCAGGACCAGGGCTCTCTGGGCAATAGTGTGGTTGCTTTCCTGACATTCTGTGCAACAATTATTCCGTGGTAGCTCAGGGTTCAGAGCAGGGACAGAGAAACAATGGAAAACCTCCAGAGCATTTACCGTGATCACTGACTATGCTCAGGACACAGACGGCTCAAGGCCAGCGGGTGCTGCTTCCACAATGCCTTTCAGCTCACTAGGCCTCATCGCTCAGGAGAGGGGAGGAATCATTTCGTCTGTCATTGCTTGGGTCGGTAGAGACTCTCAAGGGAGTAAACAATTTCTAAGGGAACAGGATTCACGCTGCAGGATACTGTAAGAAAATCTATTCTATGCAGACTGTAAAAGTTGAAACTTTGAGCTGGCAGGACAGCTCATTGGGTCACCAAACCTGGGTCTAACAACTTGAGTTTAATCTCCAGAACCCACGTGGTGGAAGGAAAGAACCAACTATGCCAATAGTTCTCTGATCTCTACATGCATGTCATGACATAGAGTTGTCATGCACGTACACACACACATGTGTAAACACATACAGTTCAAAAGTTATTTTCAGTAGAAATTTGTCTCACAGTTCTGGTGAATACAACTAGCAAATCATCTTGATCAAGTTGAAAGGAAGGCATTGTGTGTGTATGTATATGTGTGTGTGCATGCACATGTGTGTACATGTGTTCATGTGTGTATATGATTATTTGTGTATATGCATATATTGTGGGTCTATGTGTCTGTGAATGTGTCAGTGTGTGCCTATTTCTAGGTCAGGCTAACAGCTGATGTTTCCCTTGTGTTGACCAATGCACGCTCTCATAGTGCTCCACTGCAGACAGACCATGTAATCTAGTGTAGTCTCATCTTGAAACCCACATGCATGCAGTCTTTAGCCATATTAGGGCAAAGCTCAGGACCAGGAGAGTTTCACAAGGATCCTCATTGGACTTCCACTGTCTAGCTTGAAACTTACAGATTTAGCCACCCTTTCTAGGAGCCAGCTTCTTGTTGCACTGGATCGTGGAAACTGTCTTTTTCACTATTTTGTGGATTTTACCATTATTTTTAGCCTGTGCTTCCTGTGACTTCCTTGAGTTTTTTTTTGTTTTGTTTTGTTTTTTTGTTTTTTGTTTTGTTTTCTTAAGATTGAAGCTAAGGTTTTAGCTCCGTTTCATATATTTGAGAGGGTGAGTTTTCATAGACTGACATTTTGCACACCATCACTTGGTTCTCAGACTTCTCCTATAGCATTAGAAGTCGTTTCCTGGAGACCCTCCAGCTGACTTCTGAGCAGCACTATCGTCAAAGAACGTTCTCAGTCTTCCAGCTTGAACACTTGGGGACTGAGATTACTTTCAGGGAGACATTATAGCTGGTTTGTTTGTTGTGTGTCCCCTCGAAGCACCTGTTGTGTGTGTGTTTGTTCTCTGAAGGGTGTGTGGAGCTGTTTGTGGTTTACACGTCAGGTTTTGGACGGCTGCACCTGTACTAAAGGAGACACAGTAGAGAAATTGCTGAAATGGCTGCTCTGTTTGGGAGAATGTTTTTATTGTGCAGAAAAAGTGAAAATATCCAGAGGCATCCAGAGCAGAGAATAAAACCAACCAAGCAACCAAAGAAACAAACAAGCAAACACACCATACTGGACTTGACCAGTGATATCTGAGAGTAGGGGATGTTAGAGGTGGGGGATATAGAGATAGCAAGAAATGGAGAATAGTGAGAGGGGGTGGAACAGGGGGCAGCAGGTATACAGAGAGTGGGGAATCTGAGGTGACAGGGGCCAGGGGCCTAGTGTAGGAGCTTTGAGCTTTGATAGGTGCCACAGGTAGACAGCCATATGTCCCTTTCGCCAGAGGCAAGGGAAATGACTCCTTTTGGTGGGACAGAAAACCTGCTTCACACGTTTCTGGAGAATGCTGGATTTTTATCTAACTGCCAAAATCTTTCTATAAGTCTGGTTTGAGCTCAGCTCTGGATATATAGACTTGCTGAGACCTACCCGTACCCAACTTGGACAGCTCATAACCACCTGCCAGTCAGGATCCTGGGCCTTTGATCTTCTCACTGCCATGGCATTCACACACATGGTATGCACCCACAGGGGCAAACACATACACATAAATAAAAATTAAAACAAATCTTAAACAAAAACGCCCTTTCCCAAAGTTATCCCCCAGGACAAACAGTTTATTGATAGAATCGTTCATGTCCTCCCCATCAGTGTCTTGCCTGTTTCTACAGTGGAGAGAAACAGAGTCACTCTGTTCCCCCAGGAAGTTGTGTCAGACAGTGGTTTGGGCATTTTGATAATGTCAGTACATACATGAACTTGCGGATTGGAATGTTCTCCTGACAACCTGGATTTCATTACCCATTGTAATTACCTGTCTTTGGAAAGCTATGGTTTTAAATGTTGCTGATATCCCACAGTTCCTTCCTCTTGCTCTTGATCTGTGCTGTGGGATGCGTTTCAGTCTTGTCTTCAGTTGTTTTAGGTGCTGAGCGTGTGCACTAGAGGCTGACCTAGTACACTTAAGGCCCAGAGTTGGGTTCCCCAAAGTCTTCTAGACCAGAAGTATTTCACACAAGCCTGTACTTCCTGCCACTTGACAGGCTGGAGCAAGAGGACCATCAACTCTAGATTGTCTGTAGCCTTGGCTAGCTCAGGAGCGAGAGGACCATGAACTCAAGATTGTCTGTAGCCTTGGCTAGCTCTTGACCCTTCCTGGCTCCAGGATACCTTGTCTCAGAACCACCACTGTTACAACAGACAGGATAGATAGAAGTTTTTCTTAAGCCTTTTTAGATGATACCCAAGTCTATATAGAGCTGAATTTGAACTATTGTTAAAGAAAGCCCTTCTGAGGTTTTTGTTTCGTTTCATTTTTTGTGTTGGGGGGTTGGGGGTTTGGGGGCGGTCAGGGGCAGTTCAGTTTCAAACTTTGTAAAAGCTTCATGCAAGAATATGACTGCCTTTCCCTCTGGTTGCTAGGGGCAGCTGTTTTCACTGGCCTAGATAAGTTCTGGAATGCTTTCTCCAAGTCTCTTCTGTGACTCCTTCCTCACTAGTGGAATCTCTTTTCACACATCCACTGAGTAGTACTCCGAATTCTCCGTCCTTCTCTAAATCTCCCTCGTCCCTAGTCCTGTGCTCTCTCCAGCCTGCATGGCATCCACTTCTGTAATCTGAGGTACCTTTCCACCTCACCACAGCCAATCTTTACCTGCTTTCCCTCACTGTGCTTAGCTTCCTTTTTTTTTTCTGAAACACTAAACTGGGAGCTTAGTAGAGCAGAGTCCACATCACTTGTCTCTCCCAGACTCAGGGACTGCTTCCTATCCTGACTATTGCCCTATAGCCTAGAAGCTTCTTGCTTGTGGACTTTTTGGCCTGGCTTTTAGCGCTTGCATTTGAAGAAGTAAAAGCTGATAAACCCTTATTCCATCTTAGCTGCAACTCTAAGTTGTAAGCTGAGGTTTTAATCAGTACAAGCAGGGTCCTAGTATGTTTTCCAGCCCTCAGATAACAGTCAGCAGGCTAAGATCCCATGAGCTTGTGCATCTCATGCTGCTGGTAGGACTGTCTCTTACCTGAGCTGCAGAGCCCATGTCAAACCTGGGTCAATGTGGTCTGAGATGTTTAAAATGAAGGGACAGAGCAAAACATGGTGATTCTTCAGCTTCCTCATTACTGGAGAGTAGATCTAAGGGGCTTCCTTGACCTTTGTTAGCTTGTCATAAGCTTTAAGGTTCGCACAGAAACTTCTGTATTTCAGGACGCAAATGTCTGAAACAATTAAGCATAAACTTCTTGAATATACAAATTGTATTTAATTCAAAAATTAAATATACTCCTGTGTTAGAGAAGCTGTTTCTGAAATATAAAGACCAATGATGGCTTTCACTCATCAAGCCAGTTCTGATGCCATAGTAAACTAGGTTTTCTAGAAAATTCTTGATTTTGTTTATGCATAATCATATGTGCAGCTGTCTGATCAAATTTTTTTAATGAAAAGCATCCAGTAGAATAAGGGAACTAGCATTGCTTGTTGTTTAGAAAGTTCAAACCAAAAGAAAATAGAAACTGTAGATTTTATAAAGAGCTAGAGAAGAAATATGCGCTCATCAATCTCTTCATATCCTAATTTCTTATATTTTTTCCCTATGATCTCACCTATTTATCAGTTCATGATACAATGCAATAGCAGAAGAACAACACTTTGAATATTGTTATGGATGTCATGAACAAAGAGAAGGTAGTCTTTTAACCTGTGAAAGGCCAAGATAAGGTTCATATAGTTTGATTAGGTTGTCATTTAAAATTTATTCCTAGTAATCAGAGAAAGTGATACTTTATGCACCTGTTTTGACTTTAGGGGAAAAGTAGATGTCTACATAGAGCTGCCCACATCCCTTCTTTTACAGTTCATTTAGAGAAATTTGTGTTTGCACAGAAGCCCACCACCCTTGAGACAATTAATCCATATGTATTTCATTATGGTCACTGTAAGATAACTGACCTTTGCTTGTTTCACACTGCCTCTCTGGTAGAACAAATTGTTCTATGTCAATTTTTTAGATGGCATTTGCTCAGCCTACTTTTTAAATGAGTTGTCATTTTATTGAGCTTTGAGTAACCAACAATGCTCCTCAAGACTGATTATGATGTCCTAACATTCAACATTGAGGGACAGAAATATTTTCAGTATGTCAAGTTTTGTGATTTTAATCATATGCTCATGGCATTAGAATAGGCTTAGCCCCATAGCATTCTGTTCTAATTAATATTCTGGCTCAACATTGCATATTAACATTTATTATTGAGACAATATACATTCTTTACCATTTCTGCACGCTATATATGTGACTCTCAGAAAATTCCTGAAATAGTGAGATTTACTTGAAATTTAATTCCCTTCACTTAGTTTAGGGTTTGGTGATGGCGCATGGCCTTCAGGGAAAGTGCTTTAATTAAGCAGTTGGCATCTCGGGAGTCACAGACCATCTCTTCTAACAGCAGGGATGTTCTGGATCCCATGAGACATCTCTAGCCCAGCAAAGGTGCCACATACAGTGTATGTTAATGTTTAGCTGGCATTCTGAAACAATCTCTTCTGACTGTAGAAGGTGTGCTCTGTGACACAAGCAAATTACCTTGTGAGAGGCCTCAGCAATTTAGATGTCACAGCTACCCAAATCTGATCTAGGCTGTGTCATATCCCACTTATAACTTATTACATTTACTTATTTGGGAGTGTGTGTGTGTGCATTGCGTTTGTGTGTGTGTGCACATACATGAATACTTATGTGTGGTGTAGTGTGCTTGTGGAGGTCAGAGGGCAACTTGCAGGCACATTCTCTTTTCTTTTGTCATGTGGGTACTCAGGATGGACTTGGGATCATCAGACTTGTCGCCAAGTGCCTTTACCAGTTAAAGCATCTCACTAGCCTTTGCTTTAATATTTGAAAATGATCATTGAATGCCTCTTTAAACATTTCCATACATGTGTGTATATGCACAATAGCCATTATTATTATTACATTTTGATAATGCTCAGTGTATCCATCACCAGAATTGATATCAAGTCAAAATTCCTTGACATCAGAATAGAGTGGGTTGAATTCTTTCTTTCTTTCTTCCTTTCTTTCTTTTTATAACAAATGCTATTTCGTGTGGTTGTTTTTGCCAGTTACTTTGTGAAGGGTCCCACATGCATGCATTTTAAGTCATATTTAATTGTGGAGAAAGTAGAAAAGCAAAAGACATAATTAATAATTATAACTGGAAAGAATTCAAGGAAGAATAATTGTATGACAGATTCAATTATGTGTGCCTAAATAGTACCCATGAGTTGCCATCAGAATTCTCTGGTGTTATTCTTAAAATTACAATAAAAAACTCTTTTTTTTTTTTTTAAGAAAAATATTGTTCCCACATTTCTGTAAAAGTCATATTTCAAAGTGGTATTAATTTTACAGAAGTTTTCAGTAAGAGCTAAAAGTAATGGCTGTGCCTTTCTCTCTTTCTTTTGTAAATAACAGCTGGACCTATAATCTGCAGAATGCTGAGTTACCCCCCAACTCGCCGAGCGTTAGTTGTGGGATGTGGCTTACAGATGTTCCAGCAGCTCTCGGGCATCAACACTATCATGTACGTATTTCTGTTGGCTTTCTCTTGAAAAGACTGTGACGGGAGTACTTCCAAAGGCAGAAGGGAGCTCTCTTGGTGGTTCATCGCTATTAAATGCAGAGATTTCTCCTTTGAGTGTGTTTTATGTTTGTTAAAAACCTAGCACTTGAAAGCCAGAAGTAGTTTTATGTTTGACATATTATTGTTACTATATGTTTCATTTAATTTGTAACTATTCAGCCTGGTACTTTTTAAAGAGTCCCAGCTAATATTTGAAACGTCGTTTCTTATGCAGAGTCACACAGCACATTTCTATGCATCTGATTTTGAAGCATGCTCTTTCCTCAGACCCACTACTTTCCTTTCTTGACCACATTCCCTTGTTTTCCAGGCAGCTTTGGGTCAACTTTCATTTCATCTGCATATATTTGATTTCATGTACCTATATAAAATTTAAGACTGACAAATGGGAAAATAATGTGATATTTGTCTTTCTGAGACTCAGTTAATTCACTTAATATGATAATCTCTGGTTGTATCCATTTTCCTGCAAACAATATAATCTCATTATTCTTATGGTTGAACAAATTCCATTGTATATATAAATGATATCTTCTTTATCCATTCCTCTGTCGATGAACATCCAGGATGATTCCGTAGCTTAGTTGTTGTACACAGTGCGATCCAGCAAACATTATTGTAAGGAATCTGTGCAATGTATTGACTTATAGTTCTAGGGGGATGGTATAGTTGGGTCCTATTGTAGGTGTCAGAAAACCCTCAGTGCTGACTTCCGTCCTGGTGGCTGGATAGTTCACATTTCTCCCAGACGTATGGAAGGGTTTTCTCATTATGTTTGTTTTCCTCATGATGATAATTCCAATTGTGATGTCAAGAAACACATTCTCTAGCTAGTAAAGTTGAGACACTTTTCATATGTGTTGGCCATTTGTATTTTACTTTTTGAAACTTTCTATTCATTTCACCATCCCATTTGTGATTGGTTGTTCTGTTGTTGTTCCTCTTCCTCCTCTTCCTCCTCTTCCTCCTCTTCCTCTTCTTCCTCTTCCTCCTCCTCCTCCTCTTCTTTTTCTTCTTCTGTTTTCTTAGTTCATTGTATATGCTAGATGCCAGTCCTCTGTCATATATACAACTAACAAAGCTCTTCTCCAATTCTGTATGTTCTCCCTGCACCGAACTGTTTCCTTTCCTGTGTAGAAGCTTTTGAACATCTTCAGGTCTCATTTGTCTACTGTACATCTTTCTTTTTGAGCAACTGCTCCCCACAAAGTGCTTGCCTGTGCAGATACTGTCATGTATTCCCCATAGTATTTCCTCTAGCAGTTTACAGAGAAATGATCATGTGATTTCTGTCCTTGAGTCCATTTGTGTGATTCATCGATTATTTACTTAAATGTATTGAACCATTCATGTATCTCTGAGATGAAACTGAGTTGATTATAGAGAATTTTTTGATGTGTACTTGAATGCTTTTTGTAAGTATCGTATTGGTTATTTCTGAGTCACTATGAATCAGGACAATTGTTCTGTAATTTTCTTTTCTTTTTTCTGTCGTGTCAAATTCTGGATTTAGTGCTTGGGTAATATTGGCTTTGTAGAGTAGTTTAGCATGTTCTTTTCCTTTCTGTTTCAGAGAATAAATAGCTTTTGAAGCATTATTGTCAATTATCCTATAAAGATCTGGTTGAATTTAGCAGTAGATATTTTTTAGTTGGGAGACTTTTCTTATTCTTCAGTCTTGTTACTTTTAGATCTGCTTAAATTGCTTATTTTGTGATGATTTAATTTTGGTACATCTAAAAACACATGCTTTTCCATTTTCCAATTTAATGAAATATAAGCTTTTGAAATCTATACTATTGATTTTGTGAATTTTACTGGATCTCTTGTCGTGTCTGCCTTTCCAGCCCTGACTTTGTGAATCTAAGTTTCTCAATCTTTGCTCATCTGACTGAGTATTGTTGATCTTGTTTATCTTATCAAAGAACCAACCCTTTTTTGTATTGATTCATGTACCATGTCAGGTTATTTCCAAATAATTCATTTCTGCCCTGATGTTTATTTCTTTCCATTGTCTAATTTGAGTTTTGGGTTTTTAAGTTCAGAGGATATATTGATAAGCAATTTATTTAAGGTCTCTGGTTTTATTTCCATACAGGCCTCCGTAGCTATGAACTTGTTATTATCTTATTTTTGCTCCTACTTTCTCCCATTAGGTATGGAATGCTGTGCTTTCATTCTCACTCAGTCCTAGGGATATTCTCGTATCTATTACTTTCTCTGATCCATGGCTCACTGATATGTCTCATTCTACCAGTTTGTACATATCCCACTGCTTCTCTGCTTTATTTCTTGCTTTATTCCATTGTAATGTTGGGTACAATATAAGAAATTGTTTCAGCCATCTTGAGTATCATAAAGCTTTCTACGGAACCTAAGATGTGCCCATTTTTACATTAGTTGATGCATTTATTTATTCACTTTATATCCTGATCGCTGCCCCCACTCCTGATGCCCCTCTTACATAGTCCTTCCTCTACCTACCTCCCCTTCTCCTCTGAGAGATGGAGGTCTTTTTTGGGTATCCCCCCACCCTGGCACTGATATGCCCATTTTTAAATTTTTTTGTTATTTTTACATGTATGAGTATTTTGCCTGCATGTATGTCCATGTACCATTTATGTTCATGGTGCCCTCAGAGACCAGAAGAGTGTGTTAAATCCCCTACAACTGCTGTTACAGGTGGTTATGAGCCACCATATGGGTGCTGGGAATCAAACCTGAATCCCCAGATGACCATCCAGTGCTCTTAACTGCTGAGCCATCTCTGAAACTGTCGGTAGGCCCTTTATGCAAGTAGTACACTATCCAGTTTAAAAGCAGTGGCCCCTTTAACACTAGTAACTCTTGCAAGATAAAATGGGATAATATGGTGCACACTAGAATATTAGTTGCAGAGATTAAGAGTGGAAGGGAAGAAGGTAGATATTAGATCAACTGAGAGAAAAAATCAGGGTGGAGAAGTTGTATGAGAAGAGAAACCTGGGATACTGTCTGCATCTGCAAACTTTAGAGAGTAAAAAGACAAAGCAAAAGGTAGAAGAAAGAGGAAAAGAAAAAGAAACTAGGAACCAAAGATAGAATCTGTGAATCGTGCGTACACAACAGAGAGTACACAAGAGTAGGAGAAGCCTCAGAACTGTACAAGGAAGCCAAGCATGGCTGTGTAGCAGTGCCAGGGATCATGGGAAAGTTTGCACTGCTGGGTACTATGGGAAAGTTACACTGCCAGGTATTATGGAAAAGAAAGCATTTGCTCCTGTCTTTTCAGGGCTGTGTGTTATCATGGAATGCAAGGCCATCAGTAAAGTACAATATAGTGGCCGTGCATATAGGGCCAGGATAGAAAAGAGATTATCTGGAGATGCATGAAAGGCAAAAAAGTTCCCTGTTTACCACTTTTGACTATGTACATGTTGAGGGATAAGTGAATATAACTTGCAGACCCTTTGGTGTGCTTCATTCACTGTTAAAAACGATTTTAGATCTGAGCATCCTGTCCCAGTTTCTGAATTCATGTGTCCATCAGTTCTGCTGTGTCTGGAAGACACTATTTCCCTCAATGTCATCTATCACCTGGGCTCTTAGTCTTCCTTCCTTCTCTAACACACAGATCCCTGAGGATTGAAAGACTCCATGGGGGGGGGGGGGTTGTTGTTGTTGTTGTTGTTGTTGTTTGTGTGTGTATGTGTTGTTTCGTCTTGTTTTGGTTTGTTTTTTCATTTGTTTTGGCCTTTTGGTTTTCAATTTATTTCTTTTTATTATTTGTTTTGAGGGGGTCAGAGAGAGAGAGCGCTCATCAAGTTTGGCAGGGAGGGAGATGAGGAGACATCTGGGAGGAACTGGAGGAGGTGAAAACATGCTCAAAATATATTGTATGATAAAAACTAGTAGGATAAAGAACTGTTTGGGTACAAATGTCTATAAAGGCCAATGTAAATTCACATTAAATATACTCACAATTAAATACAAGAGCCTTCATCACATCATCAATAGAGAAATCTCATAGACAAAGAATACAGTCTTGATTTGAGGAATAGAGATCTTAGAATGCCATGTCATAGAAGGTTTTCTCCCAGCTACTAATCAGTGAAAAAATAGATATTCTATACAGTAAAATTTAGTCAACGTATTTCTGTTCAAGACTGATGATATTGTCCTTTAAAGTTACTAATTATGCTTAAATATTTAGAAATAATATGAGAAGAGTGTAATGGTTTTTAATAACAAAGATTAGCAGGGCGGGCAGGATAGCTCAGTAAGTGGAGGCATTTGCTGAGTAAACCAAGGAACCAATAGAAAGGAAGGAGAAAAATCAATCCCACTGTGTTGTCCACCCACAGTATATACTTTGGCATGTATGTGCCCAGCTACCAATATTATTGCCCCCCCACACACACTTTTTAATTAAAAAAAATTAAAACAAAGAATAGGACCCAGGGTTCTAGCAGACTGCAACCACATTCTTAGTGAATTTGACATTAATTGTCCACACCTGTCAGACTGCAATTTCCTTCTTTTGTTTTTAGTATTTCCTTCTACCAGCATTTATTTCATTGTTTTCCAGCCTTTGTGATCCTCTGAAGGTCCATAGAGAGCCTCATATCTGGGTTTGTTATGGTTCACTCCTCCAGCCTGCCCTCATGCTGAAACATATCTTTCTTCCTACATGGTGGTAGCATAGGACTGTATCAAAGCAAACCCCAAGTTTTCAAAGACTGCAGAGGCAGTAACAGCCCTGTGTGAACATCCTACGTGCTTCCACCACCACAATTTATTCCACAATTTATTCCGTTTATCTGTAAACATCTGTTTATTAATCTTGACAAGTTTAACAGCACAGAAAACAAGGAAATGTGGGGGGATTTTGTTTGTTTATTTTTCTTTTGTTTGGTTGTTTGGTTGTTTTTTTCTGTAGTTCTTTTAAGCACAAATCACACGAGCAATTCTTATGCCGGTGTGCCTCCAAACACTGGATTTAATGACTGTCTGCACCCGTTCACGATATCCAGTATAAACTGTACTGACTACAGTTTCCAGTCATTAATTAAACATGCGTCTTTCTAAATCCATTGCCTTTTCTTAGAGATGAGGGACTATTCCTGTCCTGGTTATCCCTGTGATTTATGAGTATCATTGATACTCATGATGTAGTTTGCTCAACATTAACCCTACATGATAAAAGGCATAATATGCCACAGAATGTATTTGGTCCTTAATCCTGAAAAATGGCAATATTTTTACATGATTTTATGCAATTGTTAAAACCATTTTAAATGATGGTTGAACTTAGACCATGTCCACTGGGGAGAAGCAGCTACGCAGCTTCTTGAAGATGCAATAAGATGTCCCTAGCTAGCAGCTAGAGATTTGGACATGAGAACAGTACAATAGAGCTAATAACTGGTGCTTGCCTCTGTACTTCTGACACTTCTATTTGGAGTCCATGCAACTTGTAAATCAGCCTGTGATGACGATAATGCAGTGGTCCTCCATGATAAGTCAGGGTCCTTCATGCTGTGTGTTTTCTCCTACCCTTTCTAACCTTGTGTGTGTGTGTGTGTGTGTGTGTGTGTGTGTTTGTATGTGTTTGTGTGTATCTGTGTATGTATGTACCTGTGTGTGTGTGTCTGTGTGTATGATGTGTATGTGTACCTATGTATTTTTATATACATAAAAATATGCATGTGTGTGTACGTGTACATGCATATACATATTCACATGTGTGAGTGCATGTGTATGTATATGTTTGTGCATGCACATGTGGATGTGGATGTGTGTGTGCAGTGTGTTTGAATAAATCTGTGTGTGCATGTGGATGTATGCATGTGTAGCTGTATGTGTCCCTCTGTGTGTGCATTTGTGTCTGTTCATCTGTGTGTGTGTTTGGTATGCATGGCAATGTGCATGTGCATATGTGTGTGTGGGTGTATTTTTTCACAGTATTCTTAAGATTCAGTATATTCCATAAACTTTATTTCTAGTTTTAAATAATCTCTGAAATGTAGCTCAATAATTAAGTTTTGTGAGATTTAGCTAGAAATATTAATTATATTCCCCCTTGTTTTAAATGATATTTTTTATTAATTCAGGGTTCAGTTTCATGGATATTTCATTATTATTTTCCCCTCTGGTTTCTCTCTTCCACATGAGAAGTAAAGTAGGCATTGTGTTTCAGCATTTGATCCCAAACTTAATAAAATATAGAAGTTGATGTTTCTTTTTACAAGTTTTAACTTCACCCTGTAGTCTGTGTGAATTTAAAATTTGGAATAATATCTTTCTAACCAAGAAAGGTTCACAGAATTCAAATGGGGGAGAGTAGAGAAAGTGCTCCCTCCAGTTTCAGATACAACCCTAGCAATACATTGTTTTCTGTCTCTTCTCTCTCATGGGATCCGTTATGTTATCTCTACCCTCTTCACCTGATAATTATCCTACCTCAGTCATGGAATTAATTTTCTTCTTGAAACGAACTGTCATCTCTGCTGTTTGTACACATCTGTGCATGGGTCTAAACACCTGACTCACATGATTTGACCCCAGAGTATATTTTCTCATCTTTTAACTCTTTTGAACAGTGGACTTCTTAGTTCTTTGAACTTTAAACCTGATGTTTAACTTTGAGAAGAACCAGTTTTCTAGTGTCATGTGATTAGGTAATAATTTCAAGCATACATATTAAAAAACACATGTCGAATATTCTCCTCTATTTATAGAAGAAGAGGAACAATGGGAATAGAGTCCTGGCTTCCCCACTGTAACAGAGCTATGGACTCCATCTCATAAGCCAATGAGCTGTTTCATGTCTCAGAAACTAACAAGAAAACACAATGCACAAAGTGATTAGTATACCAAAATAGAACAGTACCACTGTGTTGAGAGACCTTTTGGGTTCAGACTCCATTTTAGAAAATCTGACCTAAGGTTGAACTCAAGTTAACTTGCAGGCCAGTACCTAGCAGTTTTCAGGTTACCCTCCCCCCAACAAGACCTTAGTCTAATACCAGTTTCCAGGTTATTCCCCAACAAATCTCCACCCCCGGATTACAAGCCTGTCCCTGACACTTGGCCTCCTAACAACCACCTATCAGGAGGAAAGCAGAAGTTAAGTTTATGGTTTGGCTCCCAGCACCAGCCAATTATGTTAAAGGCCATAATGGTCCCCCAGTCACATGTGTGTCAGACTAGATACCCCCTTTCTGTCTCTATAAATGCTTAGTTTAGTCCTGAAACTAAGCTTAGGGCTGCCCCCCCCATTCTGCTGTGTAGAAACAGTGGTGTAGCCCAAGCTTGAGCTTGTCGTAAAGAGGCCCTAATGAAACTGCATTGGACTTGGTTCCCTGGTCTTTTGGGGTTTATGAATGGTCACTGGCACAACTGTGTAATTTATGCAAAATCCCAGTTATGATCGTGGTGATTTTCAAACCTTAGAGATTTTATGTATGACAATCAGTAAAGGAGCCGCCCCTACCACAAAGACACATGGGTTTTTGTAGGACTGTATCTGCCATTGAGGAAGAAGACAGATGGTAAAGAGGTGCACCGTGTTCTGCGTGGGTTTGTTAATAGCTTGATTCTTCTAAAGAGTTACAGTCTACATTTCAGTGTGCTTATATAAGCAGAGAATCAGTCCATCTCAGATGGTGGAAGATAGGAGGGGGTTTTTTTCTCCTTAAGAAGACAGAAAACTGCTCAATCCAAAATTTTAACCTTTGAATTTGCTATAAGGAAAAAAAAATCCTTTGTGGGAAAGTTACTTGGATACCTTGTCTTATGCATGTGTGTATGTCTATGTGTATGCATACACATGTGTTTGTGTGTATACGTGATGTGTGTATGTGTGTGGAGGGATTCACTTGTCTTTATAAGACAATGACTGTTAAATGTGCTGCTCAGTCACATCTCGCCTTTTGAGACAGAGTGTCGCAGTGAACCTGAAACTCTCTGTTTCAGCTGGACTGGCTAACAGTGAGTCTCCAAAGCCCACCTGCCTCCGTATTCCAGTGCTAAGGCTAGAAACAAATGATAACATGCCCGGTATGTTGTTGTTGCGGTTCTGGAGAGAAGAGCTCAAGTCTCCATGTTTGTGTAGTCCCCACTGAACCATCTCTGAAGCCCCTGCCTTCCATATTTAAGTGATTCCTATTTCACAGCTTCATCTCCTCCCCTTGCTCTTCCTTTCTCTAGTGAGAGAAGACAAGGGGTTGGAGTGAGCGGCCACACTGTGTGAGCAGGTTTTGGTGAGCGGTCTCCAAAGCTGCCCTACGTGCATCTGATAGAGAGTCATCTTCTTTGTATTCCCAAGAAATGATTGAGGCCTTTAGAAACACATTGTGGGAACACAAGGGTTAACAGAAAGCATGCAATAAGTATCAATTACCAGGTAATACTCCAGTGTGTATTAACTTGACAAATCCCCACAGATAAATTATCCCTCATTCAAATTGCTTGGGACTCAAGGTTTTTATTTTTCTTACATTTGAATTTTGGGTATGGTCACATATATAAAATAATATATCTTAAGGATAGGAGCCAAATCTAAACATGAACGTCATCTTAACTAAGATCAAGCCCAGATTTAAATTCTACTCTTCATGCTCAGTGTCTTGTGCCCTCTCTGTGTGTTGTATGAATCAGAATCTGTACCTGCCTGATAAAAGAAAAGAAAAAGAGAGAGAGAGAGAGAGAGAGAGAGAGAGAGAGAGAGAGAAGAAAGAAAGGAAGAGGAAGACATGACCACTCCTAGATATGGTGAAGGAGAAAGTTTATGGTAAACGCCACAGGCAGAGACATCTTCGAGGGTCCAGAGTGGGCATAAGCAGTAAACTAAGCTGGACCATGTGAGAAGGGAAAAGGAGAGGGAAGAGCCAGGAGACCAAGAGGCCAAAGGGGCAAAAGGTCGTAGCCAAAATGGCTGGATTATATAGGGAAGAGCCACTGGAGGAAGGGAAAGGCAGCTCCTGGGCTGGAGAAGTTTAGGATAGGGAGTCAGGTATGCCATACAGGACTGTGTAACAGGCAGGGACTGGGTGATCCTGGGAGAGCCTATTGGCCAGCATCTGCCTGATAAAGTGATAGGCATCCCAGCTGTTTGTCCTGGGTGCTGTCTTAGGAATGCGTTCCTGCGTCCGTCTCTGTCCATGTCACTGTATGTTGGTTGTGTAACTGTGTGTCTGTGCACAGGGTTTTGCTCTCTCCTTGATTGAACAGTACAGATATCTCATGTGGAAAGAAGGAGGGATACCTTAGAGGAATCTGAACAGAGCTGGGTAAGGAATTAACTCCCTGACACTGGCCAACCCCAGGTGACCCAGATTACAGACACCATTGTTTATCAACCAGTATCCAACATTATCAAAGTTTAAAGTGGATATTAATTTTTAATGATGGCTCTCAATGTCTGTACTTGCTGCTTTTAGTAAACAACACATGGTTTTTCCCTGGGTCAGGCATGGCAGAAACATAATTTAATATTACAGCAATACATTAGTTTAGGATGTAAAGGTTGATTACATGGGAAGCCCAAGGCAAGTAAGGTTGATTGTTTTCTTATTGGCAGGTTAAACAAGCAGGGTAAGTTCCCAAATACAGCAGTCTTAGGTGACCTCAAGCTTCATTATTTTCTTTGGCTGTGAGGTCCAGTAAAAGTTGCAGTCTCTTAGAACATGAGAGTCATCTTCAGAATACTGCTTCACCACACCCAGTTTATAACCATTTGGAGCAGCTAAGAGGAAGCATTTTGTAGCTAACCATGGGATCGCCTGATAATATCTTAGAAGTACCTGAGGCATGTTTAATGTAACCTAGTGTGACATGTCCTTAGAATATTACCAGCTATACTGTGATTTCATGAGGTACCAGAGAGACCTGGACAGGGTCAAATTTCATCTTGTTTGCTGATGAGTTAGTTGCACACCTGGAGCAGATGTCTTATCCACTCTTAAAACTCAGGTTATGTGCTGCTGTTTGTAGAACATTTAAGTTCGGGCAGGGAACCAACTACAGGGCAGGGAACCAACTACAGTCATTGACAAAGAAGTCAATCTTTCCAGGCAAGAAGAACAAGAGTAAAGTAGTTAAGGTTGGAGAAGAAAAGAGAATGAAGCCCTTGAGGGTGATCATGGTGAGCAAGGGGAGTGTGGGAAATGGGGAGTGATTCTGTGTACTACACAATATTAGGCTGATTTAAAGTTTGCAATAGTGGGTTGTGTTCTTGACAGTTTAAAGACATAATCTAGTTTGTCTGTGCACATTGACTTAGAAAGGATACTTACAGAAAAGAGAAAACATCTGGAAACCAGCCAGCTAGAGGAGACAGGAAAAGAGGCAGAAGCCGTGCAGGCATGGGTGGATGGGAGAGGTAACGATCTAGGTAAGAAAAAGGGTATATCCTTAATGCCCGAAATTAAATGTTGCTCCCTCACTGGGTTTGACCCTGTTTGTTAATACATTTATTAGTTCTCGAAGCAGGACTTTTCATCCACATTGCTGGTCTCTGTCCACACACTGGACACTCAGCATGGCCCATGTCTGTCACACACTGCAGCCAGCACAGCTCCCTTCTGTTTGTTTCCTGTAAGCAGATGTCTTTGGTCCTCCCATTGCTGATTTTGTTTTCTTTTTATGTATAGTAAGATTTTGCTGAGATTTTAGAAGATAGGAATCTAAGTGTTTGGGGGGAATATTTTAAATTCTACCTCTTTGTTATGTTTCAGATTGTTTTGGTTGTTAAGGGATGTGTAATCATACTGCACCATCCCTTTCTTTAACTGCCTGACTTTATCAAGTCCCCAGGAAACTGATTTACAACTGAGATAAATTCCTTCTCTGCCCAAGTAATACAAGGGAAAATTCGTATCACTCTTGCGTACTATTCATCACTCTAAACTATTAAATTGAAAGCAAGATGGAAGAACGGATAGCAATTGCCTTTTGGTCTATTCTTTTGTTTTATACAGAAAGTGAATGAATGAGATTGCTGAGTTACATTGTACAGGGTCTGTGTTTAGTTTATAATAAAATATAACTTTGTCACAATCCTTTGGAAAAAATCACATAGGATAGCTACATGAGTAATAAAGTAAGGTTTTGATCCACAGACCTGAGTAAAATGGATATATTTTATGTATAATAAACTTAAGCTCTTGTAATGTTTTAGTAATTAGTATAAAATCCAAACAAACAAACATATAAGTATTTAAAATTGTGGATATTCTGAAAACTGTTGTGGGAGAGTGTTTATCTTACCCTAATTTTTAGTCTGCTCCTAATCATTTAATTGGCTATTTTATAATAGACTTAAAGGATTAGCCTCCAAATCTAGTTGAGAATCGAAAACCATTTTCCAATAAGAATCACATGGCTCTCTCAAGACGTTGAAGGAGAACTTCAAAGATAGAACTCAGCATTCAACCTACATTTTCTTCTCATGCCAGACTTCCTTAGCACAGGTTACAGATGAGAGAAAGATCAGAGAATACAGTGCTCTGGAAGGCTCATAGGTGCAGGACACTATGTACCAGACCCTAGCCACGAGTAAGTGCACATTATTAGTAGGACTGGCACCAGCAGTGACTTCAGCAAGCATAGTTTGTTGTGGTAAATGAGGACCCTGAGGGTATGTGGACATTTGCTCTTGGTAGGGAGAAGGGGAGTAGATGCTGCTTAGAGTAGTTCTGATAGCATACCATTGCTCCTGTTTGTCTCTTCATAATTCTCTGTGTGTGTTGTGTGACACTATTTCTGAGGAGACATAAACAAATATCTACTCAGATAGGGAGATGACGACTGACTGAAATACAGATTCCACCAAAGATCCTACTCGCTGAACCAATGAGTTTTATTGGGGTTACTAATCGGAATGTGGGTGAGGGGGTCAGTTACAAGAACAGAAATGATGACAGCTATGTCACCAAAGCCTACCTCAGCACAGGTGGCAGCTCAGGAAAGCTGGGAATGGGGAGTGCGCCGCTCAGTCTGCAGGTGGATCAACAGGTTGGCATGGCTAGGGTCCTTTCCTGGTGACTGAGTTGCTCTGAGCCTCTTCCAGGCAGTTCACCTGTGTTCCTGTCATTCTTCTATGAGCAGTTCAGCGCTGGCCTTTGCTTTTTTCCAGACTGCTCAGCTAGTCTGAAGGGTTTTCTAGACATCTCGGATTACCTGAGAGTGATTTTCTGCACTCTTTACTGCTTATCTATTTGTGGAGAAGGAGAAGCCTAGTGAACTTGGCCAGTTTCATGGACTTCTTAAATTTAAGAAGCTGGCTTGCATAAAAGAATGTTACATACACACATGCACACACACATCATTTAAAACACCCTGCTTTTTTACCTACACACACACACACACACCAACACATCATTTAAAACACCCTGTTGTTTTACCTACATACACAACACACACACAGGCTCGCGCGCGCACACACACACACACACACACACACACACCCCAACACATCATTTAAACCCTGCAGTTTGACCTCCCTTTTCACACCCTATGTTTTAAGGTATTTACCTCCAAGATGGAAGTTTTTAATTTTGGAAGAAACTGCTACATAACAATATATAAATGATTACCGCTGGCATGAACATATTTCAAAAATCAGATTATTCCTAAATCGGAAACACTGATTTAGCTCTTCCCAGAAATGCTGCTTCCCAGAATGGCTCATATAGAATATAGAAATGTAGTGTCTTTTAAGACCAACTAGCTAGAAGGCCAGTTGTGAGCTGTTGAGTAGAGTTCTTTTATCAGCTCAGGTTATGTGGGGCTAGCTACTTGTTTTGATGGTAGAATATGAATCAGATAGGTTGAGGACTCTAGGATTTATCTACCAAGACGTAAGGAAGCAAGTTTGCCTAAGTGTGTCTGTGTAGTTACGTGCCGGTTTTATGACTATCCACGTTTTTTGTTTTTATTACAGTCATACAAGTCAAGTGAGTATGATTTTACTCTTGAAAGCAGCAACCCTACTCCTTCATTTCAAATGTTTTTCCTAGCTTCATGTTCTGCTTTCTATCAGGTTTTTGCTTTTTTTTTTTTTTTTTTGGTTTTTCGAGACAGGGTTTCTCTGTGTAGACCTGGCTGTCCTGGAGCTCACTCTGTAGACCAGGCTGGCCTCAAACGCTTTTTTATTTCTTAATTGACATATCTTTCAGGACCAATATCCTTACTTGTTAAAGCAATAGCACTTAGAGTTGGGCTGTTCTCTACCTTTGACATTCTATATTTTCAGTTATAGATGACAGACTTTGAGCACACCTTGTTCACGTGGTATCTGACCCTCCTAAAGTTCTATCTCAAGCTTTCGGTGGGGACTGTCTATCATCGTGACTAGAGGATGGTTGCTCAACAGAACATCTGTATGCAGTGGTTCACCGGGTGCCCGGTTTCTGCTCTCCTGCTCTTGGAAACCCATGAACCCTTCTCGCTTCCCCACCACACTGCCTTCCTGCCCCCAGGCTGGCCTGTCAGCTGCTGATAGATTCTCTGGACATTTACTTTTCTCCTGTAGAATCATCACATTCTGAAAATTTCCCAATATCGGCCATGCCTCTCGCTCATTCCTTCTGTACACTGACTGACTGCTCAGCCTTCGACCTTCTCTGAGGAAGCCGTGCAAAGGATTTCGGGCTTAGCCCTGCCCCTTGCCTAGAGGTCATTCTCCAGTGCTCTTCCCTCTGGCTGTGATGAGGGCTGCCTGCACCTGTGACCACTGTGAGCCCTCTCTTCATACCTTTCCTCTTAGGTTCCCTGTTTGCTGGATGCTAATTTCTCTTTTTAGTCTTAATTTTTTATCTTTTTGGTGTTTCTAAATTTTTGTGGGAAGGAAGAATACTTACAGACCCTGAAAAGTATTTATTCAGTACATAGACTTTTGATATTTTGGCCACTCAGAAGTTTTTTTATGTCATAAAATGTCATTTTGTTGTATGGCTTTCTGCTCTCATCATATGAGCCTATAGTCTTGGTCTTTAAATATGTACATAGGAAACCTGTCTCTTCCCTGGGTGTGGGAAAGGGATATTAGTAACCTTAGAGACTGGTAACTGACACAGAATCCCCCAAGAATCTATGAGTGTGATCATCTTGTAAAGAGAGTTATTAAGGCAAAAGCCTAGGCTTCAGCATCTTCAACAGCTCCAACAGGTCAGGCATGATTCAGCGCAGCTTCTTGTGCCCAGGACTCCAGTTTAAAAGATGAGTATCAGTATAAAAGCAGATTTACCTACTGTGGTCAGACTAGAGAGAATAAATTAAAGGGATGCCTTTGGAGTACTGACTGAGATGAGCTTTAGCTTTCAACAGAAGATGAGTGCGCACAAAGAAACAAGACATATGTACAATAAGCAGGCCTGGTTAGGGTATGGTTGGTTGCTTATTGTTCTGTTCTGGTTCTGTGTAGTGGTCCAGAGAAGTTCCTACCTTGTCATCCCATAGGGAATCAATCTGATTCTAAAAAGCTGATTTTGTTTTTGTTCCAGAACTCTCGGCCTCACCCTCGGGGGTAATTAACCTCACCTGAGGGGCAGTGTGTCCTACAAGTTTGCCCTCTCTGGAATGCAAGGTGATTGCAGGTTTAGGACTGTGACTTTGTTGTGTGCTTGCAGTCTTAGAGGGGTTAAATATATATTAAGACACTGCTTGAGTGATTAGCATGCCAACATGCCATCCTGCAGAAGTAAGGATGCATGAGACAAAGAATTCTGTGAACAATTTTAGTGCTGAGAATCCAAGTTAGAAATAAAGTTTAAGGTTTGAAAACACTCAATAAAATGCATAAAATGTAGTACAAACATTTCGTGAGTGAAATAGGAAGGAGCTGGTGGTAGTGAATTCAGAGGCAGCAGGTTGGGAACTGTGTGCACTTTGATGTGAATAGAATCTTAGCTGTATAAAATGCCTAGCTTAGAGTCTATTACTACCTCATTCCTGAGCAAGCTGAGTACCTGAGTATCTTACCATATAAATTATGCAAGACTCACCTGGGAGGTGGCTTCACCAGCTACCTTTTCTCAAACAAATGGCACAAGAAGAGCTTTTCTTGCATAACTTAAACCCCTGAAAAAAATTCGTCACATTTAAAATTAGAATTATATTCTCTTTGGCAATCAAAGATTGGTTTATTCACTCTGTCAGTGCTGGCAGAATTAAAATACCCATGGAAAGGGAACCAAATACCAAAGACCAATAGACAAAGTACTAATGGCATGTGTTAGAGAAAGTCTGCTTTCTGCCTGCAATATTGCAAATGTTAATCATATATTCAGTTTGAATTTTAAAGCTTTATGATAAAAGGTCTTATTGCATAGCCTTTTTTGTCTTTTTGTGCTTTTAGGCCTGACATAAGTATAGATATTGTTTACTAAAAGAAAACTATCTAAAGAGAAATTAATTGGTTTTTAAATATAGCTGTCAGTCATTTTCCATAAAATATTCCCTGTCTTCAAGTAGAATAACTAAATATGAAGAATTACTGTTCTCAAAAGACAGTTAAAGTACTCTAAAGGACATTTCTCACTGATTGAATATGCTGAATTTTATCCACATCTCTTCCAAATGACTTTTGTTTTAGTAGTCAAATCAAGTAATGTTTAAATAATCTGTGCCCAGAGGATGCATTTTCCTGACTTCAGTAGGTATCAGATTTGATTTGTTTCTGCCAGGACTACAGGTTTCTGTGTCTCAGAACAAGCATTTGGACAGATGAATGAGGCATGGCAGAAACAGAGAATTTTATTAAAAAGAAGGCACTTCCTGGGGAGGAAGCGGTCCACAGCAAGGAGGAAGCTGAGAGGCTGGGTGGCACAGGGGGCTGAAATTTGCACAGACTAAGCTTTTCAGACATGTGGAGCTTTGCATGGCAATGGCAGGGATGCAACAGGAGGGCGGGGCCAAGAAGGCATGGGTGTCCCAGGCTTCCTCTAGCCAGGATTGTTTAGCTGTGCTCAAATTTCATCTATGAGTAAAACCTAAAAGACTTCAGGCTCCTCCCTGTGTTCTTGCCTCATTAACTTTATTTTCTCTCATTAGTGAGGGAACAGTGGAGCCAAGTAGCTAATCTGATTAATGTACATTCAAAGAAAATGCACTGTTTGTTTTAAAGTAGTAAACACTGAAAAGTACTGAGTGTTTTTTTTTTTTTTTGTGGTTGTTGTTGACTTGGTTTTCAGTCCTTCAGAGAGTTTTCTGTTCAGTTATATGGAAAAGAAGTGTATATTTGATTTTTATTGAATCCTGAAAACTTATTGAATTCTATCCATGAGAAAAGTTGGTGAGAATTCAGCTTTTTTCAATATACAGAAAATAAAAAAAAAAAAAAAAAAAAAGACCCAAAGCACAGGAGCATGACCTTGTAGGACACATACTTAAATCAAAGATCTTATGTGCTTTGAAAGATTTCCGGGAAGGGGCGGGGTTTGGGAAAGGGGGCGGGGCTTCAGAGGATAGGAGGAAGTTCATGAAACAAGATGGAAGATGAGAATGGGACAGGGCAGGTGGCCACCTGCGCTACGGCAAACACCAAATCTGCAGTATACCAAAGTCCAAAACATTTCAAACCTTGTGTTGAAACTCAAGAAATTCAAGTTTGGTAGCATTTTGGATTTTTGTTTAAAGAAAACATATTTGTAAAATCTATGTAGAGATCATCGAATGTGACTGGAAGTTGACGCCCTTTTAGTCACAAGCCTATTGAGAAATAGATACTCTAAATCAGATTTCTTAAAATCACTATTAGAAGACCAAGTCAGGAAATGATATTCCTAAACATGTTCTCAGAAATGATTCCATATGTGTGTTTATGCGGACGTGCACATGTGTGCTAGAGATGTGTGTGCACATTTGTACACGTGCATGTGGACGCCAGAGGTTGGCATCAAGCTTTTCTTTAACCATTGCATGCCCTGGGTACTGAGATAAGCTCTCTCAATGAACCCTAACCATTCAGTTAAGTTCACGGGGTTGAGACCTCAGGAACCCACCTGCCTCTACCTCCCTACCCTGGAATTCTATCACCACACACACACACACACACACACACACATACACACACTTTACTGGTAGGCTTTGGATCTGAACTCAGATCTATCTTGCATTTTCAAAGCAAGTGTTTTACAGACTGAGCCATCCCTCTACTATAAATTGTTACTTTTTTTTAACCTAAAATCCTACAAATCCTACACATGTTCCAAAATATTTATCTTGTTTAAAGACAAAATAAGATTTTTTTCATATGTATAATATCTTGAGTTGTATACATTTCATGAAGCCCGTGTCAGGTTGGGCAAATGCTGTTCTGAAAAGAAGCAAGTCAAGAAAATGAAGCATGGCCTGAAGGAAACAATTCAGGCCAGGGATGTGGTAAGGAGAGTCTAGGCTGACTGCTGGGAGGCAGCCAGACCCACGGAAGTAAGGCAGAAGTTGAAAGACAAGTCCTTGAAGGTAAACACACAAATAACCCACCCCACCCCACCTCCGTCCTAAGACAGGTTTTCACTGTGTAGCCCTTGCTATCCTAGAATTTACTTTGTAGACCAGGCTATCTTTGAACTTACGAAGATCCTTTTGCCTCTGCCTCCAGAGTGCTGGGATTAACAGTGTGCACTATCACACGCTGCACCACATAGATTCTTGGTGAGTGACCTTTAGGGCTTTAGACAGTCACAAAGATTTACAGGTTGATTAGTGTGGTGGTTTGAACAGAAATGCACCTCCACCCCCAGTAGACTCCTGTTTAAATGCTGGTTTCATAGAAAGTGGCACTATTAGGAGGTGTGGCCTTGTTATAGTAGGTGTAGCATTTTGGAAGGAGGTGTGTCACTAGGAAGTGGGCTTTGAGGTCTCAGAAGCTCAAGCTAGTTCTCTACCTTTGTATCCGTATTTAACACTCCCAGCTTCTTCCCTAGTACCATGTCTGCCTGGATGCTGCCATGCTTCCTGCCATGATGATAATGGACTAAGCCTCTGAACTGTGAGCCAGCCCCAATTAAATGTTTTCCTTCATAAGAGCTGCCATGGCCATGGAGTCTATTCACAGTAATAAAACCCAAAGTAAGGCAATTAGTAATACTATCTATAGACAACCAAGCTCATGGGAGACCACACTGTCCCCATGAAGAACTGAGTGGGAAAGCTATAGTACAGCATTAAGTTTGGCACAACTGAATGATGGGAAAACTGGATAAAAGTAGAGTTGAAAATATGTCCACCACCAGTACAATTAGGAGGAGTCCTTGGGGGCCAGTTGGGAGCTGTCAGGAAGTATGTGACAGTCAAATCAGTATGTGTAGGAATTGCTGAGGACCGTTTTTAAAAGAGGCACCTGCACAGGTAAATTCTGAACAGAAGTACAGAACACTCACAAGACAATCAGAAGTGATTTAGGGTATTAGCAAATACTTGGGGCTGCATTAGTCATATGAACCAAAGTGGCTACAAAAGTGATTAGACTAAATTGTGGTTTCTTAGCTACGCCTTTGAAATATGTTACTCTGTGTTTTAAAATTAATAAATAATAATAAAATAAACTGTGTTTTCAAAATGTGCAGCAGTATAATAATATGTTTCTTTTTTCTCTGTACAGCCAATATATGCAAACACAATCATTTACATTTGCTACTGTCTCCTTCAGAGAACAACACTGAGCTGTAGAATGATGAGAGACATTGATGTTGTATCAAATGTTGTATCAAAATATACTCAGCTCATCATGCTACTGCAGCTTTTCTTTTCTGCCAGATTGTCTTTCACCATGGAGAAGGAGCAATGGGGACAGAAAGAGAGAGCAATGCAAGGTTCTATAGACAATAAAGCGCTGTGTAAGAAGGGGCAGCACAGAAGGATCCAAATGGGTTGCTGGTAAATATACAGTGTTTGGCAGTTTTAAAGGCTTAAGTGGTCTTTATTCAACAGGTATGTGTATGCAAAATATGGGAAAGTTCCAGTCAGGGTCCAAGGAAAGTTCTAAGTTCAAAGAAAAGTCTAATCAAAGAAGAACTTACTAAACCCAAGGGAGAACATACAAACCCACCCTCCTAAAAGATTCTCACTTCCATTCCTCATCTCTCACACCCTCCCTCAGTATTGCAGAATTGGGGAAGGTGGATGTGGGGGCAGTGGAACATGCAGAGGGATGATCCAGCCTCCAGCTTCCCGTCACAGGCAGGCTTATCCAACTACCATTAATATTGCTTTATAAGCACTGTTAGAAGAGCACTAA
This sequence comes from Montemys delectorum, assembly GCA_019843815.1. Taxonomy (NCBI): domain Eukaryota; kingdom Metazoa; phylum Chordata; class Mammalia; order Rodentia; family Muridae; genus Montemys; species Montemys delectorum. The sequence goes on along the minus strand of JADRCD010233179.1, from coordinate 972 downwards.
GATGCAAATTACATGCATACATGCCTGCCTGGGTGTGTGCATGCATGCAGGCAGGCAGGCAGGCATGTCTTTAAAAGCACTGACTATCTATATAGTCTCTTATCTTAGTTAGTTTTCTATTTCCATGACAAACACCATGATCAAGGCAGCTTACAAAAGAAAACATTTAATTTATGGGCTCATGGTTCTAGAGGGTTAGAGTCCAATGGCCATCATGTCAGGGAGCATGGCAGCAAGCACGCAGGCACTAAGGCAGTAGTGAGGGTTTACATCCCGATTGGCAGCCTGGAGGCTGAGAGATATGAGCCTGGCTGTGTCTGACATGGGTTTTTGAATCCTCAAGTCTGCCCTCAAGCATGGCAGAACTTCTCCAATAAGGCCATACCTTCTAATCCTTCCCAAATGACGCCACCAACAGAGACCAAGAATTTAAACATATGAGCTTATGGTATCCATTCTCATTCAAATCACCACAGTGTTGTACTGTACACCATAGACTTCCAGGTGTAGGACGATATAAATAAGCTGTCTTAGTTAGGGTTCCCTAGAGTCACAGAACTTAGTCTCTATGTAGTAAAGGGATTTATTGATGACTTACAGTTTGTAGTCCAACTCCCAACAATCAACTCCCAACAACAGTCACGGCAGCAGCTGTGAATGGAAGTCCAAGGATCCAGCAATTGCTCAGTCCCACAAGGCAAGCAGGCGAAGCAGAGAGAGCCTTCCTTCTTCCAATGTCCTTATATACGTCTCCAGCAAAAAGTGTGGCCCAGGTTAAAGGTGTGTGCCACCACACCTTTAACCCTGGATGACCTTGAACTCATAGAGCTTTCTATGTTAATCCTGTAGGATTCATAGCCACTATTCCTCAAGGTCTCTATGCCAAGATTCAGGTCAGAAACTTGTATCTCTCAGCCTCCAGATTAGGGCCACAGGTGAGCCTTCTAATTCTGGATTGTAATTCATTTCAGA